>PVJI01012425.1:0-51761 GCA_004026765.1 Micronycteris hirsuta | reverse complement strand
GGGGGGGAGTGGCGCTGCCGTCGTGCCTGAGAGAGATTTGAGAGGAAGCCTGGTTTGTGATCACCTTCAGTTCTTCGCAGACTCCCGCGTGGAAACCTCATCTGACTCTGCCTTTCCTCTATGATTTTCAGTGACATAGAATTTCAACCAACTGAGTTGATTGGGGGGAGACAGTTAGATTTTTCCTTTTATGTTGCCATTTTCAAGGGCTAAATATCACACATGGGGGTCTTTGGCTTTGTGTGGAATATGTCCCAAGACAGTTAGAAATTTGCAAATCTGAAAATGCCATATAACACGTAATTATTCCTTTTTCTCTCCCTGAAAAATGTAAAGTATATTTGCAAAAGTGAAGTAATCCAGATTTGTAATGATTCTATAAATTCAAGATCAAAGTCATTTACAAAGCTAATTTTTGACTAGGCTTTAGACTGACTGATTTACATCTTTCACCGACACTATTAGTTGGTTTTCACGTCAGGATCATTTGAAAAAGATTTTTGCCACTTTACCCACGTTTCTGCTCTCATTGCAAAGAGCGAAGAATTCCAAAGCCCATGAAGCATAGTCGTTACTTAATGGGCCTTTTCCTGTGGACTTGGACCTTACAGCAAAGAGGATTCACATGTCTTTCTCAATAAAATTACAAGTGATCGCACGTCACCTGCCTTTGGCATTAGACGTGGTCAAATATGCCAGTGTCAAATCCATGTGTCTACTGTGGTGCAGCTGATTGGATTTTGTCTAAGTCAATACTGATTTCCCTTTGGACTCAGGTTTTAGCTGAATTAATTTGTTTTCATTTTTTTCCCAAAAGTTACACTGTCGAGCGCACTCATGTGTAGATTTTACTCTTTTTTTCTGCACATATGACTGTTTAGAGAAAGGAGCTATCAGACAGAGAAGAAAGTTTTGTACAAGATGGGCAATGAGCAGAGGACTTTGGGTGCTGGTGTGTTGGGTAAGAACCTAGTAAATGATGGGAAAACAAACAGGAAACCTTTCTTAGACTAGGGGCCGTGAGGCGTTGTAGAGGCCATCTGCCCAACTCTCTCTTCACCCTTCATTTTAGAAATGGGGAAACATGATATGACTTCTCTCCCTAAAGTCACACGACGGAGTCAGGACCAGAACCCAGGTTTCCTGATTGCTTTATCTGTGTTCTTATTATTGAGTCACATTAGCTTCTGCGAGGTGGGCTCATCTTCATCAGAAAGCTTTGGTCAGGAGCAGACTGGAGCCCTAGAAGATCCGAGGTAGCTAGAATGGACATTTGGGCTGGTGTAGTATCACTCCTCACATCCTGTGAGTTCTTCGCAACTCCCGATAGGTCCTTACCTAGCTTCTGCTCAAACATGGTTTGTGAGAGACACCGCTTCAGTGTTTAAGGACGTTCTGTACTGGGGATCTCAGGTTCGGTCCCCTGTGATTTCTGTCCATTTGTCCTGGTTTTTGTCCCTGGTGATGTCCTATATGCTCGAGATACAAAATGAAATAACATGTGGATCCTCCCTTCTGGGAGTGACTTAATAGCTTAGGGGGACTGACAAATAGCACATTTGCCGTGTATAATGCGCACCCACTTTTTTGTGTGCATCATACACGAGATCATTATACCCATGGTACGTAATCATTATACTCATGTATAATGCGCATCCTTAGTTTTCCCTCAAAAATTTGGGCAAAAAAAGTGCACGTGATACACAGCAAAATATGGGTAAATGAGCAATTCTGGTCCAGCAGGACAAGTACTATGGAGGGTTTGGTTTTTGCTACGGGGAAGAATCTAAATTAGACTGCAGGGTGAGGACAAAGTTCCTGCAGGAGAGCTACCTGAAGGAGCCGGATTTCGGAGGGGGAGCTGGGTAGAGGAAGCAAGGGGAAGGGGCAGGTCACACAAAGGACAGAGCCCGTGGAGAGATGCGGATTCATTCTCCAGCACAGCACTTCAGAGAAGAGTCTGTGCACAGGGCGGCTGGAGTGAGGGAGCTCAGGGCGGATGTCCGCAGCGCAGGGCGGGGAAGAATGTGGAGGCGGACCCCAGGGCCTTCCTGGAGGAGCTGTCTGCGTCGCCTGGTTGTGTTGTCCGGGGATTTTACGGCTTTCGTCCCACCTAAGACGCCTTCTAATTTAGCTCATCCTGCTTTGGAGTCCGGGGACCCAACACCACTGTTAAGCTTCCCTGAGTCCTCGTCTCCCTGTCTGTAAATGAGAGTGACAGTAACTTCTTCCAGCTTTGGTGGAGGTCACGGAATGTCTGAAAGCACCTCATATAGCTCCTGGCTCACTGTGCCTGTTAAAAATGTTAGCTTCCCTTCTTTTCCTAAAGTCTCTGTGATAATTACGTCCCGAGTCCCTACCTTGGCTGTCAGGAACCCTAACAGGAGCCTGGCGTTTTCTTGCAAGGAGCCTATCATTTTTACCTAACCACACAAGGCTACACTCTGGAGTGAATTAAGGCCAAAGTAAAGATTTTCCTCTCATTACTTCCTAAGGCTTGAGAGAAAAATTAATTAGGAAGGTAAGTTATGAGTTTTCCAGATAACCTACGTTTAGCAGGCTAACTAAGAGAGTTAGATGCTGAAGATCCCTGGCAGAGAAAGACAGACAAAAAGGCCAGGGGAGCTATCGGATTTGATTGAACTATGTGGGGGAGATGGTGTTGATATGACAGAGATACTTTGTTTGAAGAGGGATTTTTGAGCTTGCTCAGAGATAGCAGCACTATGTCGGGAGCACCCGGTATGTGTGAGCTAAAGCACATAGAAGGGGTACAGCAAGCCAGGAAAGATGCAGAGTGTCAAAGAGTTGAATTATTTGCAGTGAAACCGTAGCTCAAATTAGATCAGAAAAGGTGTATCCAGAGGTAAGTTGAGTTAGAAAGGACTGGCCACTCCTGGGTCCCTTCCAAGGATCTTTACAGAGAGAGGCAAGAGAAAGGTAGGAGAGGAAGAGAGTCTACTAGAGCCATGGAAAGGAAAAGGAGGGTTTAATTATGGAAATGGAAATGAAGGGAAGGGTGATATGTAGGCTTTATTTGTATATCTGTTATATCTACTATGTCAGAATAATTCCTCCCTCCCTTCCTTCCTTCCTTCCTTCCTTTCACGGAGGGGTGTGCGTGTGCTAAATAGTTTGGTCTAAATTATGACCATGGTAAAATGATGATGTCAAATGCAAGTGAGATGAACTTGAGTGAGTAATACTCAATTTCATGGAAAAACTTGTGTGTTGTTGACAGCCTTTTCTTTACGTTTGAATTTAATTCCTTTTCAGTATTTTCTATACCAATTCTTTTGAAAGTAATTGGCTAGCACTGCAGATAAACAGGTACTCATTCGGTTTGGTGTAATTTGTCTTCGCCGGCATCTTCACCCACAGCGTTATCTTGAGGATTTGTTTCTATCTCTGGAAGATGAGAGATAGACGGACAGCACACCGGGATGCTGACCCATGTCCTAGGGGCTTGGTTCTGCTGAAGAGCTGACATCAAATGTGTTAAAAAGACAGTGAGCAGGGTAGCTCTGCTGCCTTAAAATGGGTATGCAGGCTTCACATGGTGACACAGTGAGACACAGCACTGCTCAACAGGATGTGATCATCATTGGCTAAGCTGGAGATGGGTAGGCAGAGAAGGAAATCAAACGTGGCTTCTTACCACCAGCCATAAAGCCTTCCCAGGTGTACCAGGGCAGACGCACGTCCAGAAGCGTGGGGGTAACAAAAAAGGTAGAGGAGGAGGTACAGGCAGAGAGAGGGTGGACACTTACGTGTGAACCGAAGTGGTTTGTAGGCACTCAGAAGGAAGCAGGTAGAATTAATACCATCGAAAGTAGCACTCTGCCTGCCCAGCCTGTGGTAGGTGCTCCCACATCACGGTTGTGTTTTGTTCTCTCACTTGTCTTGACTTAGATGATCGGAGTTGTCAGTTCGTCTGAGTGTCTGTCCACGGCTGGCCTTAGGGGCCCGTGTGGTTTTGTGAGTAAACGTCTCAGATGTTGGCCGAGCCTGTGTGCAGTGGTGGGCTCAGAGGGGGAGGCAGTGATGAATCAGCTGCATTTCTTTCCTGAAGTCTATTTATTAAAAAAAATACGGCGGGCCTACTACGTGTCAGATACAATAGTAGGTGCAAGCATAGAAAATACGGTTTGTTTATGGAGCCACCTGGTAATGAACATTTTGGGTCATTTGCAGTTTTTTCCATTTACAAACAATTAACTGTGGACGTTCTTCTCCCGTGTGCCTCCGGAGCTCGTTTGCAGGAGGTTCTCCCAGATAGCGGACTGTGGCTACATGCATCAGCACATGCGCCTCTTAGGGACATCCTGTCAAGCCAGAAAAAAAAAGCAAAAGTAAACACGAGCAATTTGCAAAATAGTAAACATAGTTAGATTCCGTGCATAAGAAAGGCATTCAGAACTAAACAATACGTTGTTTAGGAGTACACGCGTATGGAATAAGACTATTCTAAACACGAGGCAATAAGAAACACCATGTTAAGATAGTAGTCACCCCAGAAAGATGGGGAACGGGGGGTGGGGGAAGGAGTGCAGCTTGTGCTGTGTCATGTGACCGGTGCTCGAAGGTGCACGTGATTTCTGTCTATTCCGTGGGCGGTAGGTAAATGGAGCCTTGACCTACATTATGAATATTATCACGTGTAATAAATTTACATTAAGTATTATATTTATAGTTTAAATATATAGTTAATTTCTTACTTGACTATTTTAAAAGGGAGATGTGGGCCATGACCTCAAGGAGTTTGTGGATTTTTGAAAAACAAATGACCTGTAAGCATATAAATGTCAGAAGTGCTTAAGAGATGTGACTCAGTGATGTTCAGTTCTTATAGTCTCATGGCAGAGATTGATTTTTATATAATTGGCTTCAATTGCAAGTTGAATGTGGCTGTATTATCTATGAATAAAGTGCTATGAGAGTTTACAGAAATAAGATGAATAGAAGAGCTTCTTGAAAGCGGTGCCGTTATAGCTGGATATTGAAGGATGAATAGAATTATAGGTAATGTGGTTAGTGATCAAAGTATTTTTTAAGAGGGAGCAGTATGAACAGAGATAGGAAACCGCATGAACCGAGGACATGACTGAGGAACGGCAGGGAGGCCAGGGGAAGTGACATGTGCAGGGGCCGTGTGGTGTGCAGAAGGGTGTATGAGGGCAGGCATTCTTTTTTTAAAAAATCCTCAACCGAGGATAGTTAATTGATTTTAGAGAGAGAGAGAGGATGGGGGAGGAGGGAGAGAGAGAAACATGGATGGGTTGCCTGCTGAATGTATGGGTTCCCACTGAAGGTGGGACCTGCAACTTTTGGGGGCAGGGGGCGGTGCTGCAACCAGCCGGACCACCCGTGCAGGGCTGAGGAGAGACACTCCTTAATGTCATGCGGAAGAATTTTGTCTTTAGCAGCCATTGGGTGGATCTCATATTTCTCTTCATCTGATGGCAGTTTAAAGCCTGGGCTGGAGAAAGATGGGGAGGGTAGTGGGGGCGGGACAGGTCATGAAGGCCTAAGACAGGGAGCAGCCGTGGAAATGAAGAGAAAGAGATGAAGGGCAGAGGTTACACAGAGATGGGACCTAATTGGTCATTGAATTTGGAAGGACCAGCCACTTTATTTAGCTTCCCTTTTCACCTGGGTTCTACATGGACTCCTGTATCTGTCTCATCTTGATAAACATCTTTGATTTATTTTTACCATGCAGTAAGTACCTCAGTACAGGAGTTACCAACTGCATTTTAGCTAGCATCTCTCAAACACTTATCTGGGAAGGAGTAGCAATATTTGACCACTACAGACATTTATACCAGGGCAAATTATATAAAGACTAAGGAGAAACATACTTTTTTCTAATTCAAGTGTTAATTTATCAGGACATTGACCACTTATCCGTGATTTGATTACATCAATCAGTTAACATGTAAAAGTACCCGATTACTACATGTTAGTTTCTTTTTCCTTAAAATATTATATCTATTAGCTATTTTATTAATTATTCAGGCTAAAGAGGATTATTGTGTTCCAAAAAGTTAAGCAGCAAATCCTTTTATCATTTCAGCCAAAATCGGTGTTGAGAATCTTTCTGAACTTCTATTATGCTTCAGTGAGTACAACTCACTAAACATTTGCATCTTCCTTGGTGTTGAACTCCCAGGCTTCATTTGCCATGTGCGGTGCTGTGGAGAACAGGCCCGAACTAATCAGCAAACCGATTTGGAAAGTCTAAGCAGGGCGTTTATTGTTTCTGTTGTTCATTTTAGAAAAATCGAACCCTAATTGTAAGCTAGTGTTTTTTTTTTCTTTTGAGATTTGCTTTCCTTACCTTTTTTCGTCAGAGTAATAGCCTGAAAAATATTTTTTAGTTAATTTAAAGATTTCTGTGTAGTTGGAGTCCAGTATGCCGATGTGCAGACAGGTTTCCTAATGAGATAAACTTTATGGAAGAAAAAAGAGAATCTCAGCTTGGTTTGGGTTTTTTCCTGATACATTGATAACAGTTTATATTATGATGGGAGATATCTAGCTAGCTTGAATTCCTCTTTAAGGAAACAACACCACTTTACCAGGGGTGTTTATTGTATCACTTTCTGGGATGTTTGGGGATCTCATGATTACATGCCTCCCGAGCTCCTTTGTTGTAGATTCTTACAGCCTCCTGCTCGGCCTCTAATTGCTACCTGCTCTAGCTGATGACTACCTTTGTGGGAGCAACCCAGTGCTTTCCTAGAACTGAAGCTGCTTAGTCTTCACTTTGATACAGCGCCTGGGTCTGCTCCGACCCCGGCCTGAGTAAGTGCAGGTGGTTGGACGTGTCCGAAGGCTTTTGTTGGGACACAACTCTACCCAGTTGAGGGCCTCTGGGAAGTTCAGGCTCGTGGTCCTAGAAGGTGCTTTCACATCTCTCCACTGCAGCGCATGGCCAGCTTTTACCTGCCTTGAGCTTAGGAAACCCTGGTCTGTCTACACTGTGCTGTGAAGCATGGCATGTCAACTTTCAGTGGGCGAAAGAGGGCTACCTTTCGCTGGTCATCAACAGGAGCACCTGCAGAGCTGGCAGCACAGCCTTCTCCAGTTAGACTCATTAGAACAACGGTAATGGCGGTGCTCATGGCCCATCCGGTCCGCTGCGTCTTCGTTCCTTTGCTTCTGAAGATCGCCTTTCTGATGTGTTGGGCTGAACTGCCATCAGGCAGCCATGCAAAGCCATTGTTATTTTTCCTGCACTTGTCAGTCTTTTCTTTTTGTTCCCAGCAATCTAAATACGTAGTGACAATCAGTGGTTCTCAAACTTCTGTTCCCTGTGGGACTTTGTAACATTTTTCTTGTCAACTCATTGTTCCCTTAACCTTTTCTTTTTATGCCTTGTTTCTTCTCTTTGATTTCTACTCCATTTCCCAAAGTGATCCGTGTATGTCAGTGTTTTGGATAGATCTTTTATTGACAATGCTTTGGTTTGCTCTTCCCCTTCAAGTAGGCTTTACAATAATAACCTGTGTTTGAGGGTATTTCTGTGTTATTGTCTTTGAAACCAACATTCCATTGATAACGTACAATTTTGTTTTCAGAAACAGCAGATTAATTCTTATTTGGGCTGTCGTACTTTTTATTGTCCCTGAACTTAAAATTGGAAACCTCACATATGCAAATTCGGTTATGCTTGCTGTAATTATCAAAGTCTGATTCCTGTAGCGAGTACATTCTGTTTTGCATTTAAATGTTGTAGGAAATGAGGACGGAGGATGAGCAAAATCAGGCTGGAGACAAAGAGAATCATTTGGAATTTTGTTTTTCACTCGAAATAGCAACTGTGTGTAGCAAACCTTGACTCTTCGTGGTAGCGAGCAGTAGGGTGGCTGTGGGCTCTCCCAGATTAGGGAGAGTTCAGACGTTTCTCCTTCGGGGAGACGATATTGAGAGCTTTGGGGGGCACTATGAAGGGGCAGTGCACAGGGAGTGGGGGTTGGAATGGCCAGACCAGGGGCAGCAGCCTCTGACTTGTCACGATTAGGACTTGTCTGCAGTCATGAAAAATAGCACATGTGCACCGTGATAAGATGACGGTTGAGTGGATAATTCCCGGTCAGGCATTTGCATAAATGGGGAATGCAGCGGGCTCTTGGTTACCGAGGACTCTGGCCGGGGTTCAGAAGATCGCCCCTCTTTGGCATGGCAGGTTGCAGGTGTGACGCAGAAACAGTTTGGGCTCTGTTCTTCTCCAGTGCCTGTGTAGGTTCTGTACGTGTCTTTAGTATCTCTCTCGTTCCCGTCGTGTTCGGTAGTCCTAGGCCAGTGGTCTCAACCAGACGTGGCCCGCCGAGACGCCTCAAGCTGACAGTACATGAGCTTGAGTTCCATCCACGGCTTTCCTCCCCATGCTCCCCTCGCCAGCGCCTTCACTTGGCTGTGTGGTAGGTGGGGAAAAATAATGTGAACTTGGGTTTTAAAGTAATTTAAATTCCATTCCGAGGGAAATTACACTGCTTAACGCAGTATTGAAAGAAGATGTTGGGAACATTTCTGCGCATTAAGTCACCTCCAGAGGATAGCCAAACTTGGCAAGGCTGTCGGCTTGGCACAGGCGGCGTGTTTCTCATTCCGTCAGGGTTGCAGTTGGGGTTTTGAGTGACTTATGATAGTCTGTTCTTACGACAGAGGCTTCAGAGCCCGTTGGAAACAGTGGCCTTCGAGTGGCAGCAAATGCCGAGGGTCCGGGGGAGCAGCCCGCTCTGTTTGACAGAAGAGGTTCTGAGAGACAGGGGGGTGGTCTGAAGCTCGGGGCCTCATGTGGCCCTGGCGACACAGTGTCCTGAACTCAGATACAAGGCACGTAGCTCGCGACTGATGTCCTTCCAGGAGCCTGCGGTATCCATAGTGATACTGTATTGCATTAACTTCAAGGTGAGTGTGTGCTCACAGTTTTACATCTCTGACATTGGGAACTGTTGTACAACTGATGGCCTGACATAGTTTGTTAATGGTTTTCCCTGTTGGTACATAATGTAATGATGCATCCTATTGCTTCCTGAGTGTGCCTGACATTTGATGAACTGTGGCAATAATAATGAGTTTACGACTATTTATTAAGCTCCCTATGTGCCAGCAGCCCTTCCAAGGCTCCGTGTAGTATCATTAAATATTCACAATTCAGACAGTTTATAGCTTTCTGGTCAGTTCTGGTCCTTTGTTTCTGGGGTCTTCCTCATCCAAACTAATTGGCTTACAGCGTAGAAATTGAGGCACGTACATAATTTAGCACATTTCACCTCGCATAAAAGTACTGATCCCCTGATGTTTTCAGAAGTGATCAAGTGGGAATGCAGAAGGCGTCCACAGAACCAGGGAAACAGTCATATTTATTTTGGGGGGAGACGGGGGAGGGCTGGCATGGGAGGGAAGGTTCTTTCCCATTCTGCCTTTGATCGTTCCATGCACGAGTCCCTACAAGAGCTGCAACGGCCACATGACAAGGCGTCAGGGCCTCATTTTCTCTCTCTCCCTTTAGCCACTGGCTCTTCTGTAGCCGTCGGAGCCCTCCAGCCTGTAGTGGGGCGGCCCCGGTTTGGGAACGGTGGCTGACTGAGGCTGGACAAGGAGCGAGTGGAAAGTTCAAAGGCATTCACGCCTCCCAGCTGGTCCTCAGCAATCCCCAGCCATCCTCCACGTGACCATTCAGAGAGTTTCGGGGGCCAGTGCACCTCCCAGAGCCGTGGCGGAGCAGCAGACTCAGGAGTTTCTAAATTGGTCCGACAGACTAGAGCGCAGCCGGGCATTACTGCAGCCTGGGTTTTGACAGAGTGACTTACAGAGAAATACGGCCCACAGGAAAAATCATCCTGGGCTGAAGAGGGCCAACCTTTATCAGAATTAGAGGGAAATGTGACATTTTTTATACTCTATTTCATTTGGGTCACTAGGCAAAATAAAAAGGCCAGTTTTCCCTCCTTCCTTCCTGGTGCCCAGCACTGTGCCTGGTAGGTCATAGGCCCTCAGTAAGTGAATGAGTGGATCTCTGTTTCCGAAGGCCCGGGGCATGTCGCCGTGTTCCCGACCTTGCCTTTCCCTTGAACCCCCTCGCCCAGTCTGTCCTGTGTCTCACTCCTTTAGGACCGAGTTTTCTGCTGAGAAGGCCATTTTGACAAGCTGAGTTCTGTTGATGTGGGAGAGCTGGTGAACATGCCACCTTAGAATCGTGTATTGATTTCTCCGGCCTTCCTTTCCTCGTCCGTAACACAACGGCGCTGTGCCGTAGCCCCCTTGTGAGGGGCTGGAGGACTAGCAGGTAAAACGAATGAAAAGTGCTTCAGAACGTAGCCCATAGACACGGCAGGAGTTCCTCTCCGGCGGTACGTCTGGGTTTCGTGAGGAAGACGGTGGGTTTCGAGTGCGGCTTTGTCCAGGTGGCCTCAGCGGGTGGTGAGGGGGGCTCTGAGGGCAGGTGGGCTCGCAGCGTCCGGAGACCATCGCTACTCAGGTGGCCCCTCTTCAGGGTCGCTCGCCCTCACTTGCACTTGACCCTTCTCATATCTCCTTTCCGGTTCTTCGGAGAAAAGTTAAATTGTGGGCCTTCAGTCTCGAATCCTGCTGTGCGTTCTTCCCCTTCTCCGCGTCCAGTGACATGGGAGAGAACAGGACACATTTCCGAGGTTTATAAGGCCGAGGAAGAAATGTAGTGGCTGTTCGTTCCACGTGCTGCGGCCTGGCCCTGTGTCCCCGTTCCTTCTGATTCTCAGTCTCGCAATGTCCGCCATCGCGCGAGGTCACCGCCTGCAACTTTGACTGTCAGAGTGGTCTGTCCAGGTATTACGTTGATGCCAGTTTTCTTCAATCTAAGGAGAAACATTTTTAGAATCTGTAATTAGGTTGATACCTTCCCACACATCACATAGAGAATAAGAACTTTGAGCTAAACATGGGATTCCAGATTCCAGGTCCCTCCTTTGGCGGGATGTGGGGTTCTCTTCAGGGGCCTTCCCCGACTCGGCCCTGCTGAGCTAGCGACCCTCTGCCGGCCACACTGACAGCTCGCATCTCTGCTGGTCTCAGGGTCGCCGGGGCGGCGCGCACCCCCTGACCTTTGTCGGGCTCCACACCCTGGTCTGCGTGGGTCTGAGCGAGTGGGTGTTGCGGGAAGGAGCGGAGAGGAGAGAGCGAGAAAGGAGGGAAAGAAGATCATCAAGAGATCTTTTATTTTTTTTATTTATGATTGCTGCATAATGACGATTGCCTTCGTTAATTAACAGCTCTATGTAGAAGCCCCAAGGCTAACAAAGTCACCAGTATTAAATGCACTCAGTCCACAGTCACCCATTCTGCAAGTATTTGCAACCACACTCAATGTGTCAGTCCCATCGGAGCCTTGGGCGGGGAGTGGGGAGAGTAGAATTTTTACCCGCTTGGAACTCCAACAGGAAGGAATGCCCGAATGTGGACAGGTACTACAGCGCCACCAGCCCAGGAGTCTCCTGCCCCCAGCTGGGCTATTCCAAGGCCTCCCACGGGAGGAGACCTTTGCGAGGGGCCCCCGAGGGACAGTGGGAGTTCAGTAGGTGAAAAGGGAGGGGCGGTCTCAGCAGAGGGCTGGCCCACCCGGCAGAGACAGGGAGGTGTGGACAGTGGAGCACCCCGAGGGCAGCATGAGAGGGCGGGCACTGGAGGAGAGAGACTGGCAGACCCGGTCGGGACCAGGTCCACCCTCAGCCGCCAGCCTCCCCCCAGGCCAGCACTGTCATCTTTTTAAAGACCACACTTCTGTATCGCTTCCTTATTCAGGAGTCCCAGGAAGAGCTGGTCAGAGTGTACTCTCAGCAGGGCATGTTACAAAATAAAAGGTATATTTAATCTGCTTTTACAAACGTCCAGTGAACTCTAAACAGGCCACGGGCCCTCCCTCCCGAATCTCTGTAGTGTGCTGGAGTTTCATATAGACTCCAACTCAGGAATCCGGTCAGGACAGAGGCTGGGCATTGGAACCATCGATGTAGTCCTTGTGACGACTAATTTAAAACAGTACCAGAAGAGAGGACAAATAACCAGATTGTGTCCCTGCACAGATGTCCCAGCAGTCTGCTTCGGGTGTCTGGTGGTCTGTAAGAGCGGCTGGAGCAGGCGGGGAAGGGCTAATTGTGAGCATCCTGGAGACAAGGGTGGGTTGGGGTGGGGATGAAACCTTGAAGCCACTGTTCCTTTTCTCTCTCACTTCCTGCTCTGTTTCTGAAAATGAAGGAATGCACACTGAGAGGTCCCACCTCAGAGCCTCGCTTCTTGCAGCCTCCGGGCTGTGTAGTGAGAGTTGAAATTCCCTCTCATCTGACTGGTGTTTTCTCCCCTGGCTGCTGCCCACGTGGGTCCTCGGGCAGTGTCCAGGGTGGGGCAGGCATGAGTGATCACGGAAGCGTTGACCCAGGAGGACTCCCCCATCTCCTGCCACTGCCTGCCAGAAACAGCCCTGGGGCGAGTCCCCGAAACACACTTCTGCAGGCCGGGCAGCGCGTGGGTGATGCGTGCATGCCTGACCTGCCAGGATGGGAAATCTAGGCTTCTGGGGTTTCACTCCCTGGGACGTCAGGTGTGATAGGATGACAGACGCTTGCCTGCCAGAATTTGTCCTGGAAGGACTGGTCACCTGAATTTCTGCACAGCGGGGGTAACCTCAGCGCGCACTTGAATTTCTCGTTCATTTGGGGATCACATCAAGCAGTTGGTTAGTGTTCAGTTTTGTCTTTCACAGGGAACGTTTTCTGTGTTATTCTTTTCTGCATTAACTTGATGGAAAAACGCAGATGATTGGAGCCTGCCGTGTCAGGTGACGCGCCCCGCCCAGCACACCCCACTCAGGAACCGCGCGCTGGAGCGGAGATGGCGCTGCCCGGGGGCGGGCTGGCTCCAGTTTCGTGGACAGAGAATAATGAAAGTAGATTATCATGGAAGGGAACATTCTTGGAGATTCAGGCCAAACAAAAGAATCTGTAAGCGCGACCTATGGGCGAAAGTTAAGTTCATTGTGATAATGAGCTTTTTGGGTAGGAGCGTGAGGAGATGCAATTACAGGCTTCTGGCAGCGCCTGGAAACCTACAACAATATCCTGTAATGAATTATTGAAGAACGTCAGTCATTCTGAGCCTTGGGATGTGGCAGGAAAACTCAACAATGGAAATCATGTTGCAGAGCCTCACGTTTTCACATGCATTCGACAGACACCTGTAGTAAGGGCTTACTTGTCAGATGGCTTACAAGGAGGTGAAATGCCAGATGACATCCTCAGGGAGAGACCAATGGACGGATTTGTCACTGTCCTTCCTGTTTTGCTTTCTGTTCTCAGGCGTGATTGTTTAAGATACAATAAGTTCAGCTATGAGTAAAGCCCTTGGAAAAATGAAAATGTGGGTAGGTTTTAGAAAGCAAGCATGGGATCTAAAAGGGCTTCATTCTGTGAGTCCTCATTGGCTAACATTTGGTCGTTTGACTTTGGGAAAGACATAAAATAAGAACCACAGTTTTATGATTGCTGTTCCCTTACTGGTGATATTGGCCTTGATATTGATTTTCGCTTCGGCAGGTCATTGTCGAGCACTTTGTGTGTCTAGAATGTGCTGTTTGTGGCCACGGTTGAAACCTGACGTACATCATTGCGGTTCTGGAGACGGTCCCAGCGCATGCCAGGTCCAGAGAACACACTTCTGAGTGTATTGTTAAGTGGGATGGATACAGAGCTGTTCTTCTGTGAGATGGCTTCTTTTTTTTACTTAGTTTGTATTATAAAGTACATTGCAAAATCTTAAATAATAGTCATAGTTTATAAAGAGAGATGTTTAATTTTCCCATTTAACAAGTTGGTTTAGTTTGCTTTGAATTAGTTTTGTACCGAAAAAAAAAGCATTATTTTCAAATGAAAATTTTTGGCTTGGGCCTCAGAGAGCAACCGGCTTTCATGATGGAATGTTTACCATTCTTATAATTTACTCTTGAAGAAACAGGCTAATTAGATTTTGCGATTTTTGTGTTCTGCTTCTAAGTGACGAGGTGAGAGAGAAGGTTTTAGGTGGCTAGGTGCAAGCACATTTCAAATAACACCAGGGAGACTTTAATAGTGTTCATGCCATCTGCTAAAAATAAGATTCTATACTCATATGTTCTCTTTCTAACAGTTTCTAAATACTAGAGACGTTTTGAGGTGCTATGCAAGAATTTCAAGCTGATAGAAGTTATTATATGGAGCATCTTGAGTCAAATTCATTGAATTCTTGTTTTTATGTTCCTCCTCCAACATCCTCACTTGCTGTTGTTAACCAGTGGTTTGCAAAGGAAACAGCCTCTGACTGAGCAATACTGGAAAAGTCCAGATAATGTCGCCGCAGGGCAGGCAGGGGACCTCAGTCATTTGCCACCTCATCCTGCAAGCCTGCTCGCTGATACAACACCGAGGCTCTCCGGATGCTTCCTGACAAGGGAAAACACATCGCAGCATTCACTTTATTTATTGATTTTTTAAAAAAATTGAAATGGAAACAGATGTCATAACCATTCTTACTGTGGTGAACTCTCTAGAAACACTTGTGAGAATCCTGGGATTTGTGATTTTGCCATTTGGGAAATGCTGCCTCTTCCCTCCTGAGCTGGCCTCCCTCCGTTGTTCTCGAGGTTTGGGAAGCGCAAAGCCTTGGTTTTCAGGGCCAGGGAAGGCGGCAGGTGGGTGAGCAGAGGAGGAGCGGGTGTTAGGGGGCCCTGATTTGAGTCATGAAACGTGGTTGGGTGTTTACTGTGCAGATAGGAGGGACCAGGAGGCAGAATTTTGAATCCCTTAAGATTTATGAGAAGATTCTGGAAAAATAATGCTGTGTTTAATAAAAGGTTATAATCCATGAAAGGAGAATGATATACCCTAAAATACTGTACTTTGAAAGTTAGGGAATTATCACTCTAGGAATAAGGGGGAGGGGCAATTATTTTGTATGAAAACCTCTCCTTTTGGTTTTCATACCTGACAAGTCTTCCTACTTCTTTCCCTCTATCCATAGAGCTTAAACTAAATGCAGTAAGTTCCCTTTGAAAATTGACCTTTCGTCTCTCTAGTTAATAAGCCCTGTATGTCCAAAGTTCTGTTTCCTGAACATTCTACTTGTGCTTTAAATAGAGAAATTAGAAAGGAGATGCAGATGGTCTTTGAAGAAACGCTGTATTTATGTTCAGAAACTTGAATTCCCTTTTATTTGTGTGTGTGCACAGATAAATATATATATTTGAAATAAAAAGCATTCTTTGAAGTAGGCTGGAAGCCAGCTAAAGCTCTTTGCACACAGATCGCCGCTTTGTAAAAGTCAGCAAGTAGGGGAGGGCCTGGGAAGTGGCCGGCTTCTTCTGTGATCCGGCGGACTTCTGTTCTGAATGGCTTGTATTTCTTTTGGCTGTTCCACTGGCCATTAAAAGGTAATGTATGGAGGTGATTTTTCCCTTGTGGCTCAATATATCTACTGCTACAATAAAAGACTTCCAGTTCAGAAAATTTGAGGAAAAAGTGTGAAATGTAAACACGAATGTAAAGTAACTCTCTGAGGAATTCCCTTTGCATGTTGTATTAATTACTACAGGAGGATTTTTAACCTTGGAACACAAGTATCAGGTTCTGGACCTAGAACCTGAACCAGATCCCTAAGAAGTCCTAAGAATTTGGTTCATAGAATACTTTAAATTTCACTTCAGTTGGTTTCACAAAATGTAGGGGTTCAGTGACTACTTGTACTAGCTCACCAAGTTTTTATCATCTGGGAAGTTTTACAGTTTTCTATAAAGGCTTTTGATGATCTCAAAATAAAAATTATGAAGAGTTGACATAAATTTTTAATGTCATATCATGGGAAATATTTTAAAAGTAACACTCAGTAATACTAAGTAACAGCTTAGTATTTAGAAAGCATCACTTTTTTTACTGAAATATAGTAGTCCCCCATTATCCATGGGCGTAGGTTCCAAGACCCCCAGTGGATGCCCTAAACCACAGACGTACCCAACCCTATTACACTATGTTTTCCCGATACAGACATACCAATGACAGAGTTTAATGCTTTTTCCGTCTTAGCTAAGAACTTACCACACACCGTGGCCATAACTTCTGCAGTTTGAGGTGCAGCCGCAGAACTAGCGTGGATTTGTTTATCCTTTCGCAATTTCATGGACAGAAGAATCGGTCTCACTGTAGGTCTTAGCCACTGCAGCATGCAGTTTTTTCCTTTCCTCGTCCAGTTGAGAACTTCCACCTTTTCCCTTAAAAGGAGCACTTTGTGACTTGTCCGTGGCACGTCCGAATTGCCAGCACCACTGCGCTTGCGCTTCGGGGCCGGTGGGAAGTGAAATAAGGGCGACTTGAACGCGAGCACGGAGAAACCCGGACAGTCTGCGCCACAAGCAGAGACAGCTACTCAGTGGCTAGTGGGTGGGCGGTGCGTGCAGCACGGGGACCCTGGACAAAGAGAGGATTCATGTCCCAGGCGGGGTGGGGCGGGGAGGTGCGAGATTTAAAATGTGGTTTGTTTAGTTCTGGAATTCTCCATTCGATATTTTTGGGTTGCGGGTGGCCACAGGTGACTGAAACCATGAAAAGCAAAACCACGGACAGGGGGTTACTGTAATGCCATTAATATGCTTTTCTGTCCATCTGTGTGTGAAGTGTTCATTAACCGTTCAACTCATGCAGTTTTCTAAGAAATTGTTTATACAAAGACAATAGTTTGAAGAATATTTAAACTTTTATTTCTGGGTTATATTTACATCATTTTATTTTTTGGTATAAAGAGCGACTCTTTTCACATATTCACTTTAGCACATACAGACAAATTATATCCTGTTCTTTCATTAAAAAAACAGAACGAGCTACTTCATATCCACCATTGCCATCAGCTATATATGCCAAAACTATTTCCTGCAGTCATTTTCTTAATTCACATAGTGCTGAGTAGAACCAATATTTTTAATGAAAGTGGGAGTAGGCAAAAAATTAAATTTTTATTCACTAGCTCAGGAGCGCTAGTACATAACTCCTCTCAGAGCCATACGAATGAGAAGCTTGTCTAGAATTTGTGAACTAAGGCTTTAAAACATCCTGCTTATATTAGGGAGTGGGGCAGGATGAGAAGAGGGTGGCAAGTTGATAATAATGAAAACGGGAAAAGAAAAAGAAGGTAAGAAAGGGAGGAATAAAAGGAAAAGGTGCGAGAGAAATGAAAGGAAGGAGAGAAACGTGGGGACCACATTGACTCATTCACTCATTTGCAAATATTTCTTTTGTGCCCGATTTATGAGGCTCTGGGAATTTTAAACAGAGAGTCAAACTAGTCCTTTTGCCCTTCTGATGGGTAAAATTGTTGTCCTGCCCATTGGACTGATGAGGAGAGGAAGAAACAAAAGTTGGACTGGAATGCAGAGAAAGGAGGAACGGAGGCATGAGCGGGGCACAGAGACGGGGGGCCCAAGGAGAGGAGAGACGGAAGATTAACTTCTACCCACTGCTTCTCCCGGCACCACACTGCTCCCATCTCTCCTCTTCCACCCCCACACAGCACCTGTGTTTCCTTTCTGGCATCTTCTCTGACCCTGTTCTGGAGAATGACCCTCTGGACACGCTGAGGACCACACCCACGCAGCCATCCATCTGTAGGGAAAAGATGTTGATTGGTCCTTTGCATGTGCCAGCAAGACGTGGAAATGCCATGCTAACCAAAACACTATCTTTGCCCCCCGAGGATTTCACCGTCTAGCTGTGTGTGGTGTCGAGTGAACGGGTAACGATCCGGGGGGACAAATGATAGGAGAGAGAACTAAAAGGCAGCGAAGTCTGGGCATCAGGTAAAGTTTCCTGGAGGAAGAGAAAGCCACGTGGACATTTCCCTTGTTAGCGCTTCCTCTTTAAAACTTCCTTCAGAATAAGCTCGTTTGGTAAAAACCTTTAATTTGCTTCACACTTCAAAATTTTTTTTTTTCAATTTTCAATTGATTTGAAAGTTAGCAAATGAGATCTCTTGGACCTGGTTTTTCATTGGTGGATTGCTTCAGGTAAATTCCTGATTATACTTAAAAAATATGTATTAAAATTTATATGTTACCCCCTAAATTCATACCCATTTTTAAAAGTTTAAAGTTACAAAAAGAAAACACGGATTTTTCTGTTCTGTATTTTTACCATCCATTTTACACATAAATACATACGGGCAGTGCACTGTTCCAACTTAATGTAAAACAGAACCCCTGAAAGTGGTCTCACTGGTGTGTGTGTGCACCGGTGTAGTTCCCGATTTGAAGCTGCAGTGTTATCAGACTTTGGGGGAACAGTGCCAGCTCCTGACGGGTTGCACTAGATTTCACGGGAAAGCTCTTTGGAGCGGGGTATGTCTCGGAGGACTTGGGGCCTTTTTATACTTTATGTTCTTTCTTACAAACCTGACT
This sequence comes from Micronycteris hirsuta, assembly GCA_004026765.1. Classification (NCBI taxonomy): domain Eukaryota; kingdom Metazoa; phylum Chordata; class Mammalia; order Chiroptera; family Phyllostomidae; genus Micronycteris; species Micronycteris hirsuta. The sequence continues at coordinate 33,310 of PVJI01012425.1, read as the reverse complement.
TAGGAAAGTTCGTTGTTGCTGCTTTTCTCTTTATAGAGACTTGACAGCAAGTCAGCGCCACGTACATCACTGGCTCGCCTCAGTCTGAAGCGGGCTCTCCCTCCCCTCGGATGCACTTTGCTCTGTTTTGACCTGGGTTTCCGTCTCCAGCCCTCGCTGCTCCCCCGGAGTCCAGTTGCCCTTTCTCGGGCTTGGCTTGGATGTCCGATATAGGCCATTTCAAATTTAACATAACTTTGCAACAAAACCATAGGACTTCCTCCTAACTCCCTGCAACCGACCTGTTCCTTTCGGCCATTTCTCTGTAAAAATTTGTACACAAGCTTAATAAAGAACCTCCTTTGGCAAAGGCAAGGAAGACACAGGGGTGCCAGCGGTGTGTTTCCTGGCTCGGGATTGCTCTTTGTGCCATGAGCACCCGGAGCGGCGGCCAAGGACCCTGTCCAACCTTGATCTAGGACATCAGCTTCTGCTTTTGACCCCGAGACCCGCCATGCTGTGCTTTGTCTGTTGTGCAGCCCAAGCTCTGCTCTGGATCTGTTGAACTGGCTGCAGTGCCCAGAAGTCACCCAGCCTCCTGTCCTGCCTTGTGACTCGGACCCCGGGATTTTCCCTCTGCGGCCACAGACCAGGGTGCCATTGCTTCTCTTTCTCTGAGAATTGTGCAAAGCTGTTGCGTAAATGGCAACTGCAGTCTTCTTGTTCAGGCCTTAAACTTGAACCTTGACTCTTCATTCCCCATAAGCAGCCCATCGATAAGCCTCTTGGCTACCACCCACTTCTCCCCGCTTCAACTGCCATCAGAATCCAAGCCACCGTCATCTCTTGCTGGACTGTTACCCTGGCCCCCTGACTGTTCCCTCTACTGCCACCCCTGTCTTCTTGTAGGCCATTCTCTACACAGTAGCCAGAGTGATCCTTTCAAAATAGAAATCGGATCCGTTCTCTCCTCAGCTCAGAATCAACCCAGGGGCTTTCTGTTACTCAGAATAAAATCCAAATGTGGCTCTGAGTTCCTGTGTGACCCTGCGGCCTTTCTGATCTTCCTACCGCTCTTCTTACCTCCTCTGCTTGGGCCACACTCACCTTCCTGCTTGTCACTCCTTCCCCAAGAGCATTTCCACCCCAGGGCCTTTGCCCTTGCTCTTTCTCCCGCCGTGAACTTAATCCCCTAGATAAGCACATGTTCCTTTCAGGTCTCTGCTGAAATGTCACCTTCCCCTAAGAGCTTTCCTGAGCACTCTGTCCTTCATCCCTCTACCCGTTTCTTCCTTAGCATTTACCTACATGCGACATGTTTCCGTCATTGAGTTTTATCTGTCTTTCCCAATTGAACTTAAACTCCATTGAGGCAGATTTTTTTTTCCCCACTGCTCTGTCCCCAACACTGGCTTGAGGCATTGACATGTGGCCAGGACCTACATTTTCTTGTTGCAAGTCCAGTGCCATTTCTGTGAGTCTGTGTGGCCTTCCATGGGTTTTAAGTTCCTTAAGCGCAGTGATAGCATCTTGCATTTCTTTTGCGCCCCACCCCCCACCCCCAGGGCACAGGACCTCGACTATACTCAGTGAGGGTTTCCCTGTGCCTGTAAATGCCACGGCTGGACTGGGTGACTTCCTGTGCTTGCTCTGGTCTGTCGTCACTTGGATACAAACTCACGGTGCACTTCACCCTTTCCGGGACTTAAAGACAGACTGCTTTTTGTTCCTCGTCACATACACAGTGGCATTTGGAAACCGCAGGCAGCTTCAGTGAGAAAAGCTGGCATGGAAGCAGTCCCCTTCTCAATAAATAGATGATTTGTGTTCTGAATTTTGAACATTTTATGTGGCTGTGTGACTTGACGGCAGAGGAACGAGCTGGAATGCGGACGCCCTGCGCTGTCCAAGGCTGACGTTTTGACGGGATGTTGGTATTGCTGTACTTGACCACCCTGTGTTCTTAAGGAAAGTGTGTCCTAGGCATGTTCTCCTGCAAGTGAAAGAGCCTCCAGGTTTGACTTGGTCTTACCTTTCCAAAGCTGCTATGAATACGCCCCTAAAATTTGTTTTGAAAATGTTGTTCCTTGCCCGAGAAGTGGCTCAGCTGACTCTGGTAATCCTGATTGTCCCTCTTTGTTTTTGTTTTTTTTACAGGTAATCTGCAATGCTTTCACCATCTGTAATGCAGAGATGCAGGGAGTTGGTGTTGGCCTGTATCCCAGGTATGGTGGATGGTGTTTCATTTACTGGAAGAAACAACTTTAATTCCCACCCAACCCTCCAGCCTTTTGGAGGTAGTTAGAAAGTCTAGCAGCTAGTTCAAGAGCCAGTCTTGGAAGCTGATTATACATTACAAGAAAATGGAAAAGGTTAAGTTTAAAGAAAACAATTGTGTTACCCCATGTTGTGTGCTGTGGCAGCGATTTTCAACTGTTGTGCCTCAAGAAGGTTTAACACACGCCACACCTGACCGTCGGGGCACTGGCCTCTTTTCCCTTCGACTGTCATCTAAAAAAATGACAACAGCCAAAACAACAATAGCCATCTGGGGTGAACGATTCGAAATTATACCTGTTTTTTCAGTCAGATCAGCAAAAAATGTACTTTTTGGTGTGCTGCAGAATTTTAGTGATTAGCTCACGTGTGCCATGCAATGAAAAAGTTGAAAATCGTTGTGCTGTGGTCTCAATGCAGAGGCAGACCTCAGGCCTGAGTTCTTGTTCTCGGGAACTTTGGGTTAGAACTTGGGGCTTGTGGGTGCTGAGGAACCACCAGGATGAGATCTGGTTACTGCTCTCCAACCGCCCCTGCTCCCCAGCCCTGATCTTGTCCCCAGCCTCCTAGGCTGAAGCGCCTGACCATTCCACCTGACCCACTGGACTGCAATGCTGGGGTTCGTGTTATCTTTTGACTTAGCGTACTCCAACCCCTTTGCTCTGGGAGGCCAGGGCACCACCTGTCACCGAAGTGACATTTGTCACCGAGCTGCTGGACTGTCCTTCCAGCTCCCTAGTCATTCCCAGTTGCATTTTGTTTTCACGTCGTTAGGGTCCAAATACAAATATAGTCTTTTTTATAATTAATTGTGAATCTGAGAATTCCTCTTCTTCTCTTATACCTCAGAAATGCCATAAACCACAGGCCCATTGGTATTGGTCCTCAAAAGGCAGTAACATAGAATGTTTCAGCACTTCAGACCACCTGGTTCAAGTTCAGTCACCAGTTACTGGTTGTGTGTCGGCGGGCAAGTCATTTAACTTCCATGTTATCAGTTTCTTTATCAGTAAATGATCTTCATAGAGTGTCATGATGATTACATTTGATAACCACGCCCAGCTGCTAAGAAGTGCTTTCTACACAGTAAATGCTCACTTCCAGCTATTCTAATTGTTCTCAAATATGGAGGCATCTTAAATCCATCCCTTTTCCCAGGTAGTTAAAAATGCACCTGCAAGGCGATGCGATCACTGGGCCACGGCCTGGGATGCACCAGGATCCAGTTAGCAAGAAGCCTTGGCTTTGCATTTAAGAGGAAGTTCTTCTAGTGATTCTTCATCAGAGCTGTGGCCGTTCCAGCAGAGGTGGGCACCCCTCCAGAGGTGCCGAACAAATGAGGGGCCCCGTGGGAAAGGTCAGGGGCATGTTGCCTGCAGCGATGACTGCTGCATCCCATTATCTCTCACAGGTGCTCTCTTTGCAAGTCAGTTTCTTTCCTGTCTTCTTATTGGGCTGTCTTATTGTCTGGTATTTAATGAGACAACTACCTCCTCCCCACCCCCACCTCTAAAAAGGAATCAAAAAATGCTTTAATTCGCAAAGTTCCCCAGTTAGCCTCCATCTTGGGGAGCATCTGAGTTCCTATGAAGTGGGCTTGTGACCTGTCTGTGAATGTCCCGGGGGCTCGATCTCTGGTGCATCATTAGCCATACCTGACCCCCTCCCCCCAAGCCGAAGTGTCTCTTGCCCGTTGTATTCATTAAATTTAAGTGTTTGACTCTCTTTGCTGAGCCCTGATAGTCCCCCTCTTTATTTTTTCTTTCTTCCAGTATATCTTTGCTCAATCACAGCTGTGACCCCAACTGTTCGATTGTGTTCAACGGGCCCCACCTCTTACTGCGTGCCGTCCAAGACATCGCGGCCGGAGAGGAGGTAAGGAACCCGCGGTCCCCGTCCTTTCCCATCAAAGACCCTCTCAGTGTGACCCGCCCCTAAAACCAGTGAAAAGCCGAGGGACAGCTTCTCATTGTCCTTCTGCCAGGCAGAAACCATGTAATACCTCAACCCCGCAACCGACTCACCCACTGTTACTTCTCCCAGATTATAGATGGGCTTTTTCTTAAAACCACCGTCTTCCTGGACGCTGACAGTCCCTACTGTATGGATGATGTGTGGGGACAGCGTACGTGTTTTGCATATGACAGCTCAGTGGCCTCTCACGGCACTGCAGCTGGTCGTCATCCTCCCTGGGATGAGATTCAGAGGCTCACTGACGCCTAAGGCCACTGAGCACATTTTGGTGGCAGCCTGTTTTTACCCTTTCATTGAGAAAGCAGACCAGCTGTAGGGGTCATCAGGCCTTCATAAACCTACCAGCGTATCTGGGCGCTTGTTCAAGCAGAGGCGGGAGGGGAATACAGGACAAGGGACATGACCGCCCGCCGTGCATTGGCCTTGACCCTTGCAGTTTTGCAGACTGCCAAGCCAACCTCTTTGATGAGCAACTTTCTCAGAAGTCCAAGGCCTGCAGATGGGCTACCAACCTGAGCCTGCAGAGGATTTGCATGATCACTGCCCTGAATTCTGGGTTATAGATGCTTACGCTTCATAGAACCCCGTTTCCTTCTGCCTTCCAATTTACTAAAGTGGATATTTATTGCAAGGGAACCAGTATCATACGATTTTACTGCATTTATACAGCACTTAGCCAATAAAACCTGAACTCAGAGGTACCATATTTTATGTAGACAAGGATTTGGCCTTGATAAGACTGCCTCCAAACTGATTTTCAACTGAATAAGTTGTTGCTTATACAGCCATTTATTGAGTGTCCAGTTTGCAGGACTAGATCCATGGGATATCTGTCAACAATCTGGGGAACTGAGGTTTTTTTGTTCTGGAGCCATACCTGCATGAGTGCAGGGCAGGTAAGAAAGGGAATTCCTACCCGTTTTCGGCACGTTGGTTTCGGAGCTGAGAGATGGTGTTGATGTTGATAATCATGGTTATGATGTGGTGAAGATGATAGCGTTGTTTCAGGAAATGTTAAAAAAAAAAACACAGGTTACTCAATCAGCAAACAGAAAAGCTGTTAGAAATGATTGGAATTTTCAGAAACAGAAAAAAGATTTTCTGATGCTTTGTTTTCTAGGCGTGGCTGCCAGTCACCCTCCCTGGCTGGTTTCCATTTAGTTGCAAAGGTACCTTGTCTTCTGGTGCTCATTCACTTTTTCACGCCCTTCTCTTTCCCTCTCTGCAGCACCAGGCAGACCCTTCCTCTGGCCTGACACAGACTGGTTCTGCCCAGCGTCACGCTCTGTGGCCGCCACCGTTTTCCCCTGTGGTTCTTGTCAGAGCAACTGCTCAGCAAGGAGAGGGTTCTCCCCTGAGTCCTTCATAGACGAGCAGGTTCAGGACATGTTTTCCATACCATTGTATGTCTCGGTGCAGGATGCTTTCTCTGCTCCCTGTGCCCACCGTCTCTACCTGAGGGTACCCTTCCAGCCCCTCTCAAACACATCTGTTCTGAAAAGCTTTTCCCAGCTTCCTGAATTAAAGAAAGCTCTTTTCCTCTGAGGTCTAGTGGTTATGACTATTTCTTGGCATCCATTCTGGTTCTTTCCATGACACCTCTATTCAGCCACAAACTTCATGGGGATAGGTAATGGGTGTCTCACTTTTGTGTCTCCTTTCATACTGAGCACTGCGCCTTGTCCCCAAGAGTCATTAGTAACTCCTTGATGACTTGACTTTCTGTTAAACGGAGCATACCAGAGAGACCAGCAGTGTCTCTCATTGGGGGCAATGTTGGCCTTCCTTTCGATGGAACACCTGTTGGTTGTGTGGGCCTATTGCATCATTGGATTGGGGCTCCCTGCTCAGTCAGTGCCTGTAGCCACCCCCAACACCTAAGATCCATCCTGCACATTTAAAACTGCTCCCTTGGGGCAGAGGTAGGTGAAATGGAGAACCATGAGAAAAGGCATTAGGAGATTGATTAAGAGGCGTACTTCCTTTTTATTGTGGGAATATTTGCTTTAGTTAAATTGGCTAAGGAAGTAAATTTAGTGTATTTGAGTCAAGCCTGCAGGACGAGCAAGTCCTGAGTGAGCCGAGGGGGAAAGAAGGGGCACTGGCTGGCCGGGGCATGGAGCGTGGTGCACCCCGGTTTCACGGGTATTGTTTCAGAGGTGTCGCGGTGTGGCTCGTTGTGACAGACTGCAGGGCACATGGAGAAGTGCTGGGCCTGGAGAGGCAGGCAGAAAACGAGCTGGGAGGCCCTTGGGGGCCCGTCTCCCACAGGCAGCAAGAAACCTTCAGAAATCTTCCTGTGGATCAGGACGCGGTCGGATGTGGGCTTTAGGAAGATCTCTGTCAAGGCCGTGTAGGAGATGAAGAGAGACTGCAGGCAGCAGGGAGGCCACTTAGCTGCCGCACAGTCCTGCTGCTGGCCCCAGGCAGTCCCAGGATGGCGAGGGAGGCCACGAGGGTTCATCCATTGGGCTTACACGAATAGCTGGGCCCCTGCTGCCCGCCCTCTGCCTGGCATGGTCACATGTGAGTTTTGGCCCTTGTGATGAAGCGTTGGGTGAGTTGAGCGTGTTTCTCTAGTGTGGCGTGTCCCAGATTATTTGGCCTCACACCGGGCACACTGTCATCACCCAACAACTACTGCCAGTTGATTTGATCTGGTGGCAGGGGCCAATGACGAAGGGCCATTGCGCCGGACTGGGAAGAGGGTCCTAGAGCTCACCCAGGAGGGAACACAGGTTGGCTCTCTTTCCCATCTTGCCTCACATAAGGAAACCGAGGACGGGAGAGCCTGGCGAAAGAAGAAGGTTGTGGATACCGCCCCAGACTTACTAATGGGCTGTTTTTGAAAGTGGGCCAGAAATCGGTTATTGGAGTTTGGGATATAGGGTTCTCCGTAAGCAGGAGGTGCTTGCCCGATAGGCCTTCACACCCCAGAGGCAGCCCTGGCTTCAGAGCACGAAGCAAGAGAAAGACTTAGGGAATTAGCAAGTGGTCGTGGTCTCGGCCGAGGGAGCCCAGTCGTCCCAGATGCTGCTTCGTGTGGGCTCGAGTGTTTTAGGGGCGATGGTGCTGGAGCAGCTCCTGAAGAAGCGGTCCCCCACAGCTTCCCCCCACCCCCACAGCCCCCAGAGGCACAGGAAGCAGCTGTGTTACTGTAAGAAGAGTAGCAGGCTTGAGTCAGAGATGTGGGCACTAATCCCAGGTGGATCCAAGCCCGTTGCTGTCTTGTACTGTCCTGTGCTGCTTGTCCAGGTGGCCCCGGCCCGTAGCAGAGGCTCCGTAAGGCCCCGTCTGCGTTTCTGAAGGGCAGGAGCCCTCATTTCTGCACATGGAGCAGCATGTTACAGGTGCTGAATGCACGAGGAGCTATGGAGAGCCAACCAGCTGATGAGGCTGTGGCTCCTGTCACCTGGTGATGGCCGTGGAGGACTTGACAGCTCTGGCCAGCCAGACCATGCCTGCTTCCCTGCTGGCTGCCTTAGGGAGGCCCTCTGAAGCTGGGCTCACTGTCTGCGTGGGTGGCCGTCCTGCCAGGCCACGCACTCAGACGCGCACCATCTTGCGTCGCAGCCCCGAGGTGCCTTCCTCCAACCTGAGAAGAACACACGTGGAGTTTGTTGCCCTAGGGAGTTGCTGTCATCTCCCCCAGTGGCTAACCCCACCCTCCTCCTCGCCTACAGTACCCCCGTCTTCCCCCTCCACATAGGCCCCATAATTACATTCTCCATGTAAAAGCACATAAGGAATTAATTTATGCCGTATGTCACGAGCTGATGTATGTTGCAGAACAGGAAAAACTTGGGCAGGGTGAGGGGGTTAGGAGTCCTGGGGTGGGGTGGGAACTGGGCGGTTACTTTAAATGGGGTGGTCAGGTTAGACCGCAGTGAGAAAGTGAGAGTTGATTGAAACTCAAAGAGATGAGGGAGACCCCCATGGTAGAAGTGGGGTCGGAGGGCATAGGGCCAGCCAGCATAGGCCTCAGGGTTGCATGTGAAGACAGGCGGGGGCCAGGGGACTGCAGTGGGGAGGAGGAGCTCAGAGCTAGAACAAGCTGGACTTTATGAAGCTGCCGCTCCCCTCACTACCTGTTAAGAAGTGCAGATCCAACCCCCCCAATTCATTGCAGACTAATGTTTTTGTAAAGTTTGATGAAAATGAATTACTCGAAAAGTGAAATTTTAAAAAACGTAAAAGCCTCATATTTTATAATGAGAAGCACAGAAAATTTCTCTTACCAAATTGCTAGACAGAGTTTGTAAATGTTCACTTGCATTTCTTTACTCATTCCACGGTAGACTCATGATGTCATGGAACTGCAGTTGGCCAGGAGGCATAGTTTGAGCCATGGGTTTCATTGAGGGGACTGGCCTTTAAGCAAGAGGGGAGCCCTTGGAGCGCTTGAGCAGAGGGAAGATATGCCCCAACTTCCATTTTCAGAGCAGCCCTCAGACGATGGGGTACAGGGGCCCAGGGACAAGCAGGGAGAAGACCCTTGGTGAGACTTGTGTTTCACAGGCAGCGAGTGGGTGGCGGTGGCTCCGCCCAGGTCTGTGGCATTGGAAAGGGCAGGAAGTGGTTGGTTCCGGAAGTATTTTTAAGTTGAGCCCCCAGAATTTCCTGGTGGATTGGGTGGAGGAAGAAGATGAATTACTGTCACCTGAGACTGTCAAGGCTCCAGCTGAGATGCGGCAGGTTGGGGGGAAATCAGGAGTTAGGTTCTGTGTGTTTTTGAATCAGACTTTCAGCACCTAGGAGACCTAATCGCATGAGAAATGTGTGATCATCATGATGTTACCTGAACACCTGTACCCTGAAGTGGGCTCTTGGGGCTCAAGGGGACCCCGAGATGTCCCTGAAGTGCACCTTCTCACCTATGACCTCTCACCATCCGAGCCAAATACAGTGGCTACTATACTTGAAAGGGTCCAAGGAAGTCCATTTAAGAGCCTCCATCAGTGATTGCATCCTGACATTAAATTCTCCCTCTTTGGGAATTTTTCCACTTTGTTTTCTAATCTGGTCACAAGTGCAACAGTCTGCTAATTGCAAAGATACCAGATCAGGTTGACCCTGAATCCCACGAGGCCACTCTAAACTGATTAGCATGTAGGAGCAGCCTGGCCACGTCACCTGCCACCCTCTGATTGCCAAGATTATTTTGGCTTCTCTGATTACCAGTGATGATGGAATTCATCAACCAAACCTAAGTACTACCGAGCGTAGAACAACTTATGACACTTCAATGTCCAGTGAATAAAAAAGGTAAGGTGTGAAAGTGTCTCAAATTAATGAGCCCAGTTGCTTAAAATAAATACATGTGCTCACCACGTAACAGGTTGGAAGGTGTTGTGAGAAAAATTTGACATGTGATTCCTTGGCTGAAGACTCTATGAATAGGATCTTCTCGCTCACTCTTTTGGGCGTGTGATAAAATGGATTTTACTTTAATAATTAGCAATAATGAGTATTTGTTGAAGACAGTGATCACAACGCCCTGCGGCCCCTTTCCTGTCTGGCCTCCACAGCTCACCATCTCCTACCTGGACCTGCTGATGACCAGCGAGGAGCGCCGGCAGCATCTGAGGAGTCAGTATTGCTTTGACTGTGTCTGCGTCCGATGCCAAACCCAGGACAAGGTGAGTTGTGGGGAACCAGCTTGAAGAGGACTTTCCAGTGATCTTTCAGAGAACTCTGCTTTTATTTCATTGATCCAAAAGTACATGACCCTCAGCGCACAGTAGGAAACAAAAGTAAATAAAACAATGCATAGTGCTGCGTATATTTTATTTACTAGAACTTTTTATCACCCACCAAGCAATAAGAGGTTTGATCTCAGGTGAGGATCCACGGAGCTTGGCATCTGGAGGGGATGTGGGCGTTAAACGTGTGTCTGACCCAGGCCTCGTGACCAGATCTCGTGTGCCTTCCTCTGTGTCACAGCTTCCTGCCACCCTGGACGGGGAGAGGTGGCTGGTTTTGCTGCAGGAGAAAGTCCACGAGCTCATTCTCATGATATAGGAGTCAGTGAACTTGATTACTTTTTTATAAAAAAGAACTTTTAGAAGTCAGTTAAATGGGAAAAGTCGGATCCACTGCTCATAGCTCCCCAAGATTCCATCTACTTTAGCATTAACCTTTTGCTCCTCGAAAGCCTAATGGGAACTGTAGGGGCCCAGGCGAACCCGTGTGAGGCAGCAGCTGGCTTCCCAGCCACGTCCTCACGGGGCAACGGAAGGGCGTTCCGATTTAGTGCCTCTTACGTGATGCCTTTCGGGAAGACCCTCCAAAATTTATTGAATGAGTGTCCATATGTTATTAAAATTGGGGGTCATGTTCACTTTTGGTTTATGGTTATAGTTGATCTGTCTAGAATAGTATGTTAGGAAAGGGCTCGGCTGCAAATAACAGATAAATGACTCCAGTAGGTATGGTGTGTTTGTCTCAAGAGTCACAGAGAATCTACAGCCCAGGACAGGAGCGACTTCTCAGCGATCTCATCCCAGTCCCAGAATCCTCTGCCTTGCCCTCAGCCACACCTGCGTGTGCCTCTTGTCTCCATGGTCCCCACTGCTGCTGCCTCCAGCCCCCACTCAGCTCTAGACCTGGAGAAAAAAGAGGTTTATTACCTTTTTATTAAAGCAAAGAACAAAGGGAAGCCCTCCTAGGGATTTCCACCTGCATCTTCCTGTTCAGAACTGTCTCACTTGATGACTTCTAGCTGTGAGAGCGGGGAGGAAAGCGTATTTTCGCCTTTTGGCCTTTGTGCAAGAGGAAGACAGGGCAGAACGAGGCTGTGAATGGCTTCCGGTCAGCCAGCCTGCAGCATCTCCCAAGTCCACTGAGACCACCTCTTCCCTCTTTGCACCGACTGTTTGTTTACTGTTGTGTCGGGATGCTACAGAGGAAGAGAGCTAACAGGGGCATGTGTGGGGGGGTGTTTATGGCCCCGTCGCCTCCCTCTGTACACTGCGTGTGTGTGTGTGTGTGTGTGTGTGTGTGTGTATAATATATTCATCTGTAAAAAACAAGGAAAGCCTGCCATTTGCCACGGCGCGGATGGACCTTGAGGGTGTGATGCTAAGTGAAGTGAGTCAGGGAAAGACAAACATGGTGTGTGATGCAGGAGTCTTCAGCAGGATGGCCCTAAGGTCCCCTCCAGCGTCCCGACCTCCTGTTTCCCCAAAATGGTTCCTTGTGGGAGTGAGCGGCGTGTGTGTTTCAGTGAGAATGTAAACTTGATTTCAGTTAGTTCATCAGTTACATTCTTAGGTCTCTATTTCTATGACAGTTTTATTCTGTTTAGCGATATGAATATCCCTTCTGAAATCTCTATGCTATTGATTTGCTTTGGGGGGAAAAAAGTAAATTCAACTTAGTGCATTCCCAAAAGATCATGAGTTCAAAATTAGTTCAGTCAAAAATAAATTTACTTCAGTTCCTGGATTTTGAGTTCTCGGGCTTATTTTTCTGCTTTTCTTGGAACCTAGAAAATCCCCCTTCACAGGCTCCTACGTCATGCACTATTGTGTGTCTCTGTGGCCACGTTCCTGGCCTCTAAGCGGACTTTTAATAGTGGCTGTCATTTGCATGTGTGGAGTTAGTTGTCATTTGTAATCAGCAGCAGCTTAATTTGGGGAAGAAATAAAATTTACCTTCTAAGGAGGTTTTGGAATGATTCGGCTTCTGCTGTGGCCTGCCCAGGTCAAAGTCCAAGGCCCTGGGAGCAGAACAGACCAGATGGAATCGACTGTTTCCGTAAGTTGTGGGTAGAACCTAGCACGCTTCCTTTGGTGTCACGTGTTTTGTTGTTTTTGTTTTGTTTTTTTAAAAGGCGTATTTATTTGCCATGACATTTTTTCTTTCCTAAAGCCTGTCACATTTGATCCTTCTTATAAAATAGTGTCTGCTGAGTGACTCACAGCTCTGTTGCCTCACTCCCAGGTGGAAATAGCCCCTCATTGGTCACCTGGCCTTCGTTTCTACCCTTTCCTGCATCTCGCACACTGTTCTGTGTTTTCTCAAGTGCACTGTTTCCGTGGCAGAAGTTTTAAAGTGTTTGGCATTATCTTTAGTCTTCAGGATGAACTTCATGCTCTTTCCTTGGTGTTGAGTGTCTTGCAAAGTGATAACCCCATAATCTAACTATTCAGTACCTTTGCTTCTTTTATCTTTTTTTTCTTTTCTCCTCTTTGCTCATCTCTTATTTTTCATCTTGTTTTATCCAATTATACCCTTTTCCCCACCCAAAAGATTCTGCCGTGGCTGTAGGCACAGCTGCACACCATTCACACGTATGTACAGGAGTGGTCAAAAGGAGGTTTGCAGTTGTTCATAGGGAAAAAAGACATTACCTAAAAGTTAAATTGTAAGTAAGGATACAAAGTAATGACAACAATAATAATAAGACAAATAATACAAATCAGTAATATAGTAATTAATAAATAATAAAAGAATAAACTTTTGCATACTCACTGTAAACCTACTTTTGCCCATAGCTGCATAATACAGCAGCAATAAATTTTATCATAATTTGTGAAATAAGAGTGCGGAGAAATAAGATGAAAGCAGGTTTAGTACCCAGAATGCATGCCACATGATTTTATGTACAAGAAAGAAAGAAAAAAAAATTTACTCTAAATTTCCCAGCAGCCCAAGCTGCAAGACTAATTTCAAAATCTGGGCACGTGGTCCGCAGGTGAAGCGCAGCTTGTCCCGCACCAACGCCGAGGCCCAGGCCCTCACAGGGGACCTGCCGAGACTGAACGGCCAGCATTCCTATCAACTCCACAGCAATTTACATAGCCGATTTTTGTAATTTTTATAATTCTTCAATATGGCTGCTTGACATATTTTCAAGTGATAACTTTATGAAAGAAGTAATTAGAAGCGTAAAAAATATGTAATCTAGGTTCTTACTGCTCTGATAGTTTACTTCATCTCAAGAGTAAAACCTAGACTACATAGAAGAAAGCAGGAACTGCCTGTCCTTTGTAGTCTGTCATTCACATAATTTCTTGCAGTCTTTAAATTTTTTATTATGATTTTTGTTAAAGTGGCCCATGTATATGGTTTGAAAAATCAAAGTAGTAGAACCCAGTGGAAAACTAATTAGCACACATCCCTTCTGCTTCTGCCCACATCCTGCTCTCCCATCCGGCTCCACATTCATTCCATGTTTCCCCAAAACCAAACTCCCTTAAATTGTGCCCTAGGGAAGTTTTTTGCTATTCAGTTGGTTTAGTGAGTATTTTTTTATTTCCTGGATTTCCAGTTCGCTTTCCCTGCTATGTCTCTGGGCTTTATTTCTACCCATTTCTGTTTCATAACTTCGTATTCACTGCTAACGCACGCCACTCGGCGGTTTGTGTATTTTTCCAGCATCCTAACCCTGCTTGTTTTAAGTCTCGGTCAGTCAGTTTGGCCGGGTTGAAGTCGTGTTCTGATTGTTGATTTTTGTTGGTTGTCTTCCTTAGCGTTGCGTTTCACTTATGTGTTTTATTTAGACTTTGGAAGAGCAGGCGCATTTGTTTAGCTCATTTTGGTTTTGTTTCTTCCCCCCTCAGTGCTCTCTGCCCACCCCCTGCCCCGTCTGGTACTTGCCTCTCCCAGGCCCCTCGGCCCCTGGTTCCCGAACGGCGTTTGGAGCTATCGCATTGCAGTGATGTGGGGCTGTTTCAGAGCCCGTGGTGTAGGCGATGGTGTCTTGGTCCCGGCCCTGTCTTCTAGCCTTTCCAGGACCCCAGCTCCCTAATAATATTTAGCCCAAGGGAACATGAGCCCTTTATCTTTAGCTTTTTAAAAAATGAGCAAGGGAGCCTCACCTCACCCCCAGCTTTAGGTTGTAAAGCTAACTCTTCTCATCTTTCTCACGGGAAGCATTTTGTTCCCTTTTAGTCACTGAAACTGAATTCCTGCCTGGTCCAGACCTGAGGTCCTAGTTCCGCTTTGCATTTCTGTTTTATTTTTGGTTCAGGGAGATGTTTATCCTGGATTTTGACCTCGTAAAGCTATTTTTGGTTTCTCTTTTAATATTTTACTTACCATTGCTCCGGGTTTGGAGTGGAGGGGTGTACCTCAAAGTCTGAACTGACAACTTCTTGACTGGAAGTCTGTAGTTTGCTTGCCAAGTACACAGGTAAGAATTCAGGTCTTTGGAGGCCAAGGAAAATGTGAGGACAAACAATGATCTCATCCTCCTGAGCACTTCCAGACATGCATGCCCCCTTTTCCCAGGACCTGCTTGTCTGTGGCACAGGGATGTGTACCTTCTTTTATCACGGGCCTCCTAAGGAAAGAGTTGTGTAGACTCACTCAGAACACAGTTCCATAAGTGGCTCTGCAGGCGTGGGGGAAGCCCTGACAAGCTTCTCATTCCCTGGTACTCCAGTTCTAAGTCCACTTCCTCTCTTCTGCTGCTGAAACAAAGCAGTGTCAGTGATTATCTTTGTAATTCTTTCAGTTTCTTTTCCGAGATCCTCTTTTGTAACACGGAATTCCCTTTCTTTGATTCCTTCTGAGACCCTCCACAACATCTGTGAGCTAGGGAGCCTTGAGGCAGCCCTGCGCCCCGCAAAGAAAGGACTCGGGCCGGCGCTGAGTGACAGCCGCCCCCACCCCTGCAAGCACTGCACCTCCAGCGGGCTGCCCCTGCTCAGCCGTGCACTTGCGGGCAGGAGGCAGGATTGAGCCAAAGGAAAAAACAATGATTGTCTGAAGAAGAAATAAAAGAACATTCGAGTTACAGCTGCAGTCAAAGGAATGAGAGTTCTCTGCCCAAGGAAAAGATTTTATGGTAACTTGAGTCTATTTGAAACATGAGCAATTCCGTAAAAGTCATTAGTAAACCAAGATTTTTTTCCTGCCTCCTTCCTCTATTTCGTTAAATTAATTGTAAGCAGAAACGCTTCGTGGTGGGATGGTGAGCCCAGCCAGCCTGGAATTGTTCTACATGTCAAGTTGGAACAGTCTCAGCAGAAGGTGTTTCCTGTTTCTAGAGGTTTCATCATAACCGAATTACCTTATCTTCGGGAAGATTAGGAAGATTTGGCAGGGGATCGAAGGGGAGAGAGAGAGAGAGAGAGAGTGTGTGTGTGTGTGTAGTTTCCGAGCAGTCGAAAGTGAACATTGCTGCATGTTACCTAAGTCTTGCTTCTCCAAACGACCAGAAGGATGGGTTTCCCTGGAGAGAAGGCAGTGCTGGCTGTCATTAGTGTTAAAGTGAGGAAAGGAATTCATTGACTTCATAACCACATAATCCCGTCCGCAGTGTTACCATTAAGTGCCGGGATAGGCTTCTGGGCATGGCACCATGGGCCGCGAAGCCGGCGGGAAGTGAACCATGAAGCTATTGTGTTCATGCTGGAATCTATCTGCCGCTCGCCCCGTCACAGCACGGAGGCCCTCGGCACAGCCTTCTCCCCGGGCGGCAGGCGGCCCTGCGCCCCACTCCTCTCCCCGTGGCTCTGCTTTGTCCCAAAGTCCACCCCAGAGGTAAGAGGAGGGTCTCTCTGCAATGTGTGCTGACGCAAATTCCGTCTCATAACCTTTCCCGTTCTTGCCCCCAAATTCTTCTGGCCGTTGGTCTACAGGCAGCTCTGGCTCAGGGAGCCGTGTCGGTGATGGCAGGTCCCGGGACGCGGACGTGTGTTTGGTTGTGTGCCGGGCACAGTACTGAGTTCAGCACGTGGTGCACAGCAGTCAGGAAGGGCCATAGACAGAGGGGCTCTCCCTTGGGGAGGGTGAGGAGCCACAGCACCTGCTAGAGCTCCGGGGGCCCTGACTGTGCTGGGGGCTCTGCTGAGTGACACACACACCTCGTCTCACTTCACGTCCACGACCCTGTGAGGGTGCCAGGGTGCTGGTGGCTCATGTTCCCATGTGGCAGACGTGGTCACCGGGGCTGCCAGCTTCCGAACTACTCCAGTACACTGTCTCTGTACTTTCACAAACAGCAGACATACTTTCCCTACCTTATTATTTAAACACTGGAGTAGAATTTGCATTCAGTAAAGTTTACCCTTTTTAGTGTACAGGTCTATGAGTTTTGACAAATGCGTGCAATGCACAACCAGCGTCACCACCAAGACGTAGAGCAGTCCCATCAGCCCCCCAGATTCCCTGCTACTGCTTTGTAGCCAAGTCCTACCCCCCAACTTCCAGCCCCTGCCAGCCCCCGATCTGCTTTCTGTCACTATAGCTTTACCCTTTCCAGGACGTCATGTAAATTGCTCCAGAGAGCCACACGATCCTGTCTTCCTTTGCTCGGCACAATGCATTAGATATTCACCCCTGCCCTTTTACACACGTGTATAACTGTGTAATCTCAGAATCTGGTTCCTTGGTGTCACCAAGCAGTATCCTGTTACGTTTCTACCCCCAGTTTGTTCATCCATTCACCAACTGAAGGACTTGTATGCTCTTTCCCAGTTTTCGGGGTTATCAGTAACGCCACGGTAAGCACCTAGGCACAGGTTTTGGTGTGAATGTCCGTTCTCATTTCATTTGGGTGAGTACCTGGGAGTAGGAGGATTGCTGGGTTGTATGGATCAGTGTTTTACACCGTGTCTAAGAAATCATTGCCAAATCCAAGGGAATAAAGTCTTTTGTTCTGTTTTCTATCCGAAGTTTTATAGTTTGAGGTTTAACATTTAGATCTTTGATCTATTTTGATATTTTTGCATGTGGTACAAGGTTAATTAGTTACATGTAAGTGTCCCATCGTTCTGGGACCATTTTGTTCAATCAGTACCTTCCTGAGGGCAGTAGGCTGTTGTCGAAAGAGCGCAGACCTAGATGTGGAAGTTGGGTTCTCGTCCTGGAGCATCTCCTGGTGACACCGGAACCTCTAGCCAGAGAGAGCAAGTCCCAGTGGTGGGTGACAGGCGCTGGCATGGGGAAAGAGCGCAGCATGGGGTCAGGTAGTCCTGATTCTGCTGCTACCAACCATTTCACGTCAGCGAGTCTCCCTGCCTTAGTCTGACATTCCTCTTTCGTAAGATGAGAATGACCTATGCCTGGCAACGCTGCTTCGAAGGTCCGTTAGACAAGGTGAGGATACCTTGGGACGTGATAGACACTCAATGAGCCATTACTGTTATTGAACGACCTGTGGAAATGACCTACATGGAAGGTTCCAGGGGTTCCAGAGGCCTCGGTTCCCATCGTCTGCTGACCAGGGTCCCTGAATTGCTCACATAATTTGATTGCTTTTAAGTTTCCCTGCTCCAGCTTTTGGTGATCACTGCTACCCTCCTCATCCTTGTCCTCGCGCCTTCTCTGTGCTCCGGTGGCCCCTGTGCTGGGGTGGTCGGAGCGTTTCACTCTTGCTTTCTCCTTGGCATCCCCCCTCCCTAGCCTGGGCTGTCCCTCCTGAGACGTGAGCTGACCTTTGTCCAGACTGGGGGGGGTATGTGACCACCCGTTGTCACTACTGGTGCTGTCCTGTTCACTCCTGCAGTGCCTGACACTGCTCACGCAAGGGGTGTGTGGGGGGGGCTATACATGGGGCTGTGGGGGGATGTGGGTGGGGCGTGCTAGGGAGGGGCCTCAGGCCGATAAGCAGTAAAGACAGTGTGTGCAGCACTGCCCAGAGACAACCTGCCCAGTGTGTGCCAGGTCATCTCTCCCCTACCCCCCAAGGCCCCCTGCCAGAGGAGGTGCCATCCTGGACTCTTCTCAGGGTCTCTCCCAAATGAGATGCCACCTCTTTCAGGGTTTGCCACCTATGGGAACTGTTCATACCTGGTGAGCAGGACCACACTTGCAATATTTTGCTTGCAGTGAAACAGAAACAATGAAACACCATGGGACAGATGCCAGACAAGGCTTCCCTAACCATTTATTTCTTACCCCTACGGTTCAGGGAGGGCCACCCACACTTGCTCAGCCCTGAGTCTGAACACAGGCCTCTGCAGTGGCCACAGCCGCTTTGGGCTCCATGCGGGGTGGAGACCCATCTCCCCCGCGGTGGGAGGGCGCAGTGGAGGGCTCACCCGAGGCCTGCAGCTGGCCCTGCAGTGACAACAGGAAGGATGTCCCAGAAGTCAGGAGTGGGAAGATGGGATGTTCTAATCCTTTCATTATCCGGCTCTGTGTAGAAATTAAGGGCACGTAGTGCCATTCAAAAATAACTTCATTTCTTTCACTTGCAAAATACATTTCCCCCTTATCCGTTTGCTGGCCTCAACAGTGAACTTGAACGCTGACACTTTCGTTCTCCAGTACTTGCCCCAAAGCCTTAAAATGGGACATGCGGGACTTCACAAAACTCGGGATGCCCACAGCGCTCTGCCCCACAAACTCCCACTAACATCTCACTGTTGGAACACGGGAAGATGCAAACTAAACAGTGAATTTCATGCTACTGATTGGTGGTCCAGTTGTAGTGGGCCCCCTGCAGTGACATTGCCTTCTGGCAGGGATGAAGCTGGCAGGGGGATGAGGCTGTTGGTGAGGGCCAGGAGGATACCTAATGCAACTCTGTGGCCCCGGAGGTGGGGGGACACCCTCCAGTCCTTCAGCAGCCCTGCTGGAACATTTCCTTTCTTCCTTCTTTTTGACCCTTCCTTCCTTTCTCAAATATTTAGTGAGTTGAGGCTTCCAATAATTCAACTATGGGAATCCTAAGAGGAAAAGGTTGTCCCTTCCAGCAAATGGCTTACTTAGATGTGAGCGTGGAGACGGACATCAGAGACACAGTTCAGTTCAGTGTGACAGTTGTCTTCATGGAAGCCTGTTTGAAGTGCAGTGGGAGAGAGGAGGAAAAATATCTCCCTAGTCAGTCAGGGAAGACTTCACGGAGGAGGAGGCATCTGACCTGAGATGTAAAGACCATCTGTGTAGGAGTTTTCAGTGGGATAGGTTCAGAGGGAGCGTTTTAGACTGGCGCCACACCCTGTGAAAG
The DNA here is from genome assembly GCA_004026765.1 of Micronycteris hirsuta. Taxonomy (NCBI): domain Eukaryota; kingdom Metazoa; phylum Chordata; class Mammalia; order Chiroptera; family Phyllostomidae; genus Micronycteris; species Micronycteris hirsuta. Next base: position 14,175 of record PVJI01012425.1, on the reverse strand, counting down.
GTCCCTGAGCTTTGGACGCTTAGTGGACCCGGGGATTGTGTATGCTGGAAATAGTTCCGCATTCCCGGAGGACAAGGGCTGGCGAGGCTGGTGATGGGGGGAGGGGGAAGGCCTTCCAGGCAGAGAGTTTGGGTTTTTATCACAGAGGGATGGGAAGCCCCTGAAAAGGCGAGGTTTGGCTTTTGACCAGCCACAGCCAGAGAAATCAAATGGCATGCGCAGAAACTAAAGTCAGAAACTATTGCATAAAGAAGGAGAATCAAAAATTCCAGAACAAGTTGTGAAATTAGCATGGTTCTCATTACGTCTTGAGAGCTGCTCGTGCATGTCTGTGATGGCGGCCTTTTTCCCGCCTCCACTTTGAAGGAGATGTGATTGGGTCCAATTAGTACCTGGGGATATGGCATATGGTTCATTTCAAATACTCATCTGCTCACGGACGGCTTCTGGGTGCTTCAATTAAAGATTAGAATGTTTACCATTTGCACTGAGTACCCATTGCTGAGGCGAGGGTGTGAATATTCTCTGAACTAACTGCACTGCTCAGTAATTAGGAGACGGTGTTGCTGCATTCGCAGACATCAGCAGCTCTTCCGTTTTCTTTTCTTTCTACCTTTGTTGCCAAGTCGTTTTCAGACCCCGAGAACTCTGAAAAGTAATGAGCGGAGTGGGCTTTCTCTGTCTCTTGTTTTGGTGTGTGAATTGGAATCCTGGAATTATTAAAGCATCGATAATGCTTTCCTGTCTATAAAATTAAAATTTAAAAGCTGCAGCTAAAGGCCCATAAAGACTTGTCTCTGCATTTGTCATTAAACCCCTCCGTGTGATGAGTTTACTCACCCTTGATTTAGACTCATCTTGCTAGTTTCAGGATTTAGTCAATCTTCTCACGCTAATTTCTTTATTTATTGTGCATTTTAAAATGGAACACATAAAGTAGCAGCCAATTAATAAATTATGTTTTCTACAACCGAAATAAGAACATGTTAATTATTTCTAAACAATTAGGCACCATTCAACATGGGGGAGTGGCTCAGCGGGAGTAGCAAACACAGCCTCAGAAGATGAGGAAAATTACCCAAGTCTGACATTGTATCAATGAATCTCCACTTTTTACAACTGCTTCCTGTTATGAATGCGGTCAATTAAAATCATTGTAAAAATTCATGAATACTAACCTCCTTAATTTCGTAGCATTCATTGTCTTTCAGCTCAACAAAGACACAGAGCCATGTTCGTCCTGAGCTGTTGTTCAGAAGATGTAGTTTAGAATGTCCAGCAGCCCCGGGACTGACACAGGGACGAGGAGAATGTCTAATGTGCTCGGAGAAGCATGGAGGAACAATAAGGCTCAGAAGCAGAGAAAATGAAGGGAACTGGGACCTCAGACTGGAAGGGGACAGGGGAACTGAACCCAGGCAGGGTGACCGCACTCGTTAGTCTCCCTGAGCTCGGGTACTTGGACTTCAGCTGCAGGCGTGTGGATTAGAGGCACTGGCCTTCAGCATTTTTTCTGGTAAAGACTGCGGCATTTCTTCCTTCCTCGGTGGCGGGGGGGGGGGGGGGGGTGTCTTCTGCGAACAAAGCCTTTCCCATCTGTCTGACCTCTGCATCCCAGGAAGCTTCCTGTTCTCTGTCCTCGAGTTCTGGATCGATCCTTGGATTAAGTTAGATACTTTGGTATTAAAAGAAATCCACACATTTACCACACACACACACACACACACAAAAGAAAGAAAGATAAAAAAACCTTTTATCCTGTAAAAATATATATTTAAAAAAATCACCCACTCTGGGTGTGAGCCATTTTTACCTTTATTTGTTGATTCCTGAGAGAGACATTTGCTGAGTGCCTGCTGTGTACGCAAAGGCCTAAGGAAAGCCCCTGTTAATGGAAGCTCCCTGAAAAGCAAGCCCGAAATAGGCGAAAAAGAGGAAAGGGTAGAGCCTCCTAGGCCCGTGCTTCGGTTCTTGCAGGGCTGGCCCAGCTGCGTGTTGTGACGTGCTCTCTGCGTCCGGGCAGTGGGGCACAGGGGTGTCGAACGGTGAGAAAGAAGTAGCACTTTCTCCCCGAGTTCTTCAGCACCCGCACCCCGAAAAGAAGCACATTATTATACAGGAAATAAAGTTTACTTCTTGACTGCAATTCCAGTATTTTCGTTCCTGCTTTGTATTACTTTTTTAAAGCAACCAAATGGCAAGGGACCTCAGAAGGGAGAGTTTAAAAATGAAAGAAAGGTGGTAGACTGTTTACTTTTTCACCCCCAAATAAGTGGAAAGTAACAAAGTTATTACAGTATATCCTGGGCTTCAGACTTTTCTTTGGGTGGTTTCAAGGTTTGAACAAGGCACTCCCATCAAGTTTATTGAGTGTGCCCCTCAACCTCGGTGCCGAGACCCTGCTTTAGATGCTATCGGGTTTTTCCAAGGCAATTGAATACCATTCTGTAGTTTGGGAAAAATAAACGATTTCTATAATGTTCTTGGTTTAGCGTCTAGTTAGCACGTAAAGAGCAGAAGGATTTCAAAGAACAGCAGAGCTTCCAGGGATCGTTTATGCCCTTTTTGCATTTGTCACTTCAGGCCGTAAGACTGAACAGACAGGTTCAAATGTAAAATCGCTGACATTGTCGATTACAGGCGATGACGGGATGTCAGTCTTTCCCTGGCAGTCACAGTGCTGCTGTGTTAGCAGTTAGAGAAGCACAGCCCACCCTTTCCATGCAGTATGTGCTCTTGAAAACGGTTTGTTCCTTTATTGACTGAGCTTTTCAAGCTCCCATAAGTTCCTCTCAGTAATTTGTACCCAGGAAGATGACTGTTCCTTCCATGTAGCCTTTCAATTAAGTATGCTTCGCTATTGTTACTGGGGATGTCGGCTCCTGGTCATTGAGTTCGGCAAAGAAAGAATTCACAGCCAAGAACTCTAGTGCAAGAGGAAGTTTATTTAGCATGCGAAGTGAAAGTGCACTCGAAGGGAGGATTCCGGCAGGCTGCTCAGAGAGCTCCCTTGGCCTTGTAGGTTGAAAGTCCCAGAGGCAGACGTGAGCCAGCTGGGCTGTGGAGACTCGGGAAACAAGTGACAGAGGCAGAAAAAGAGCCCACAGTGACTGTTTCAGGGGTTAGCCTAGGACGAGCTGCCGCTGCCTGCTGCTCTCCTGGTTGCAAGTCTCATGAGGACTCTTAGACCGGAAAGAAAGAAGGTGTAGGCGTGCTCTAGAGAGTGAGTGCACACTGGGTCTTTTGCCTTAAAGGTTTTTATCTGTTTTCTAAAGGCAGAGATTTTAGGGGGGGTTTCAGGGAGGATCTCAATAGAATATTCATCAGTGTGTGCTCTTTAATATGCTGATTCATCAACAAGAGTGTATAGCATCAGGGCCTTGGTCTCTACTAATTGGTCTGCCCTCCACTAAGGGTCATTGCATCTGACCCTCACTGGTCATTGCATCTGTTCCTGATGCCAGCCATGACATCACTTTGTCTCGTTTTGCTGTTTTTCTGGTCCTGGATCTGAAACACAACTGAAGTCTAGATGTTATCTCTAGTTTGACCAAAACTCTGTCTCTGTGGTCAAGACTTTGTTGATAAGGCTCTGTTCCTATGATTGTTTGATGTGGGTCAGAACCTCACTGTCCCGAGGGCTTAATGCTTAAGGGAATGAATGGCTGTGCAAGGAAGAAGGGGCCAGGTGAGTCAGGGTACCAGATAGGCTAGTTTGAATCAGCCATCTATCTCAGTTTCCCCATTCTACTTGCCAAGGAATTGTCCTAGCTTCTTACTCTCCTGCCTCGCTATGAGATGTACCATTTAGAGTTTTATTCATGTAAACATTGTGTGTCAACAGAAGGTAGAGCGTTATTAACTTGTGCAGTGTGGAGTCTCACAAAACACATAGATGTCATAGAAAAGTCATTAACTTCCTCATTCTCTTGCCAACCGGATGTGTAACTAAATAAGCCGGGACCTAAGGGGTCTGAAGTCACTAAGTTGTTGACTCAGAGATCTCAATGCATATTTGCCGAATTTTGTTCTTTTTCTCATCTCCACATTTTCCCCTTTTCCACCTCTGGTCTGATTGGTAGGCATGTTTGACATACAAAAATCTGTATGTATTTAATGTTTACAACTCAATGAGATAAGAACACACTCTTGAAACTATCACCCAAAGTTATAAATTTCTTTTTGGCTTACTGTAGTAACTTAAAGTGTGGATGGCTCTCTTTCGGATGAGAGAAAGGTTTGATGACCAAGAGTTGAGAATACGTAAGATATACAGCGATTTTGTTGTTGAAAACCTAGGGAGGGTCTACAGCAGCTGTTTGGGGCAGTGGAGGCTAGGTTAATAAACCGAGCCATGGCTAATAAGCCAGCCAGCTTGCCAGACAGAATGAGGTTAAGTCAAGACTTCATGACCAATGGCCAGATTGCTGTCACTGCTTTCTTTCCTCCAATAAAACGACAAATTCTATAAGTTTTTCTGCAGCGCCGTGCTCTCTGGCCTGGATGGCTGCAAGAGTATTCTCGGTGGCCTGCCCGTTTCTACCCCGCTGCTCCGGAATCTAGGTTCACACAGAGGGGACCTCTCAGCACCTGCCCATTCCCTCGGAAGGGGAGATCCAGGTTCACGAACCCGGCCCACAGCCACTGCGCGGCCTGGCCCCTGCTCACCTCTCCAGTCTCAGCTCAGTCTCTTGGCTGGAACACGCCAAGATCTTTCCTGTCTTGAGACTTTTGCTCTCGGCTTCCCTCTGCCTGAACTAGTCTTCCCGTGGGCTCGTGCTTACGTGGCTCGTTATCATCCTTCAGCCCTCAGCTGCAAGCTCACCTCCCCAGAGGGACATCCTCGACTACCCTGTGAAAATCAGGTACCCTCTTCTTGTCCTTTTCTCTTCCCTCTTTATCTCCATGACAGCACTAGCCGTCATTGCCCATTAGTGGTTGTGTTTGCCTGCTGGCTCACTTGGTAAGGAAGTAGGAATGACCTTATAGTCTTGTTTTCTGTTGTGTCTTCAGTGCCCAGTACAGCACTTATGTAATTATTGCAGCAGGCAGCAAATTCGTTGGCATGCATAAATGCACTCATTAATAGCATTCATTTTTGTAGCACTTGAGTGAAACTCTGTATGCACTGAGTCACTGACGTCAGATGCTCGACAGTGTCCTCCATCACTGTCACCCTTCCCCTCACTCCCAAGTCATCCCTTTCTTGGCCTCTCTTAAATCGGTCCCTTCCTCTCTGTCTCCGCCCCTAAGGCCGTTGCCTCATTCAGGTCCCTGTCATCTCTTCCTGGACTGTCGCACACCTGCCTACCTGGTCTTCCTGCCTGCAGTCCCTCCACCTGCCTGCGTATCTTCCACGTAGACATTTGAACGAACAGTGATTATGCTCAGAGTCCCTCCCTGTCCCCATATGGCTCACACAGGGTCAAGTCCACCCTTTGACCTGGGTTCTGATCTCACGTCTAAGCTTTTCCTTTCTCCCCTTTCCCTTCGTTAGCTGTTTCATCCAGCCTTTGGTTTTCTGGTCTGTGGACACGTTCTGAAGTGGGTCCCCAAATTAGACACCCCCACACCTGGGGGAAAAACCCCCAGCCTCCAGGCAGCAAGGAACTGCAGGCAGAGGCGGGCCGTAGAGGACTGCGGGGTGCGCCCCCCACAGTCACCACCCCTGACCCAGGGGTCTCCTCCCGTGCCCTGTGCTGTCCGTGCCCCTCCGTTTCCTCGTGCTGATCCTTCCATGGCCTTCGAGCTCCGGCGTCATCTTCCCCACGGCACTTTCCTGAACCCTGGTGGGGCACAGGGCGTGCGTCCGCACTGCCACAGGCCCAGGGCTTCTCCTTCTCTCAGCAGGGTCGTGGTTGATAGCTCTGCCAACCACTGTACTCTATGCGCCTCAAGGCTGGGGCCGTGTCTCGCCTCTGTCTTTGGGGCTCCGGTGCCCACCAGCTCTAGCACACATTTGGAAACTGTTGGGCTTGCTCACTTTTTGTGTCCATTATAAATTGAAAGCAGAGGACATGGTAGGTACCATTGCAGACTGAGAAGACAAAGGAGAAAAGCCCAAACTGCTGAGAACTTGCAGCAAGTCTTAATGGTGCTGGCACAAAAAGTGACCATATGCTCACAGAGATTAGAAGCAGTGACTGAGGCGGCAGAGACTGGGCTGCTGGTCTTTGGTTCTGACTGCACTGGAGTAACCTGTGACGCTTATGAAAGTATAGATACCTGCTTGCCTCCGAGAGGCTCTGCCATCGCTGGCCTTGGCAGGACCCGGCCTCTGTATTTTTAAAAGCTCTCCAGGTAACTCTGCATATTTACCTGCCTGCTGTGAGAGACCTTGCCCACAGAGAGGAGATCCCGAGCTGGAGGAACAGTAGGTCTGAGTTTGAAGCAGGTCAGACACTGCAGTATCCCTGAAAGCACATTCCTGGCATGGCGTGGCCCTGTGTGGGGTCTCTGGGTGTCTGTGCATCATTGGTAGGATGGGAGAGGAAGTCAGAACTCTGTGCCTCCTAGAGTGAGTTAAAGCCTGAGATATTGAAAAAACTGGCATATCCTGACTAGTTCAGCTCCCATTGGTGATAAAAACAGGTTTTTTCTTATGTCAAGTAAACTCTCTGAAGTCCTGTGTACTACTATACAGAGTAAGACAGACTTTCATACTTGCTTACTTCCAGAAAAAAAATTCATGCCTATTCTAATTGATGATGAACGTTCACTAATATTGGAATCTTACTTTTAAGTGATCGAGAAAGTCAGACAGTAAAATAAGCGTGGAAGGACAACCACTGGGGCCGCGTGCTCTTCACCCACTGAACGCGACTCAGAAAACACGCCCGCGTAAGAGGGTGGTGATGTCATGCGCCCTCTGTGACTGGCATTGGAGCACTTCCTGGGGCCAGAAGTACGCAGAGAGAAATGTGCCATCGTGGGCACCCTGAATGCCATCCTTGACACCCAAAATTTGATAAGCACCTGGTCAGACACTAACACACGAGGTGGATTGACACCCGCACTGTTTGGGGCAGATCCGAGACTGACTGAGGTCTGCTGCAGCCACCGTGCCAGGTCCTCATGGAAGATGCCCAGGCGGCTGGTGAGCCGGCGCTTGGAGCGGGAGTACCTGAGTCTGCGCCTGGGCGGGATTTCCAGTTCTCCCATGGTGTCCAGCATGCTCTCCATGAAGTCGCCTGCCCCTCCCTGTACTCTTCCTCCTGCACAGTGGGGACACCTCCGATCATCTGGTCAAGTTCACAAGGCTCCGCGAGACCTTTGTGCAGGAGGCCCTGCGAACAGTAACGCATACTTGGTTTATGAGATGGTTACAGAGGAATGGGGGGTGGTGCTGGGCGCCACACATGGCCAGGCCTTTTATCTGATACTGTAAAGAGGTCCTCTGGCTGCGGGCCAGGCCGGCGTTTACCGGAATGTAAAACACAGACTTGAGCTCTCTGTCGGTGGGGTGCCCAGGGAAGCTCGCTGCCTGCGCAGTTAGCCAGCACTCACTTCCACGGGGGCAGAGTTGCCAGGAGAGTGTCTGAGTCCTGCTGCTCCTGTGCAGGGTCCCCTGTGGGTGTAGGGTGGGGCAGAAAGAGCCAAACCATTTGGTCACCTTCCCCCCACCCCCTCCCAGACCCCAGACCACGGAAGGAATGGCCTCCCCGCCAGGCCCTCAGTCCATGACTGATTGCGCTCTGGAATGACCGCCCCGCCGCCGCCCCTACCCCCAGCTTCCAGGAACAGAGCTCTGTGTGAGTTAATCACAGACTACAGACGTGCTTTAGAACTGGAGGAACCCTGGCTTCTCTCCACTGCAATTCCGGGCCCTGTCTTTTTGAAAATATGACTGAGCTATTAAAAAATCACTCTTCTCCTCAGACCGGGACACATGCCTTTGAACTTGCTGCTTGTTTGGCATGTGGTCCAAGCATGCCAGTGCTGCTTTACAAGGCATTCGGAAGGACCGGTGACTTGGTGCTGGCCAGCTCTGAGAGGCAGGGGAAGGGACAGATTCTGGTGTCACCTAAGTGGCTTCCCTTGTTACCCTAATGATTACCCTTGGGGAAGCATGTCCAGACTCCGTCCCGGGACTCATGATCTGTGAGTGTCCGGGTGGACCCCAACTAAACTATCCCACTGGCCTGGGGCCACAGATTAAATAGGCTGATGTGCTTGCTTTAGCAGATAAATAAATGCTTATCACGTTCGCTGAGTTTGGAATGTTGCCCGCTGTGACCATTACACATACACACGTTACCGGGAGTGCGTGAATGCAATAGTCGTGAGTTCTTGGGTTGGCAGAGTGCTGTGCTGGGTTGGGTGTCGTGCTCTGCATGTTCTCCGTGCTCCGACTGTTGTGTTTTGTACTTGGGAAAACTTGGCTTAGGGTGGGATGAAGGGGTTTGCAGTTAGTTGCACCACCACAGATTTCAAAGTCTCTCCCGTCAGAATTTCAGGCCCCTCTTTATGCACGGCAGACACCCTGTGCGCAGGTGACCGATGGTGTGGAATGATTAGTTTCTGTCTCCATGGTGATCTTAATCCAGTTCTCACCTGGGGAAGCGGAGGCACAGTTAGCCTCCGGGTGTCCCAGCTGGCCACTGGTGGAGCTGGGACTGGGGCTCCAGCCCCCCAACTTCCACTCTCATGGCGCTGCCTTCACACACTCCCGCACACCAGGAGCACGGGGCCTCGATCGTGCTGCTGCTCACCCTATTTTGTAAATGTCTCTGGAGAAACCACATCTAGGTTATTTATGCAAACCTTGGCAGTCGCAGCGTTGCCCCCCAGACCTGACCTGACCTGTGCCAGCGAGAGCGTCTCGCTCTGTTTGCAGAGGAGAACGACAGCAGCAGTTCCTAAAGAAGGGAACGCGAGCTGCAGAGGGATGTGGGTCGGAGGGAGCCGAGGGCTGTGCGCTGGGTTGTCATGAAATCAAAACCCGCCCTGAAATCGGTGGCACTAGGTGATTTATCTTAATGATGGGGTCGCCAGGAGAACAGTTTTTCCTGAGGAATCTTTGCGTTTTCCCAGTCTCAAACCTCCCACCCTGTGGTGTTTCCGCAACGAGTTTGTCAGGACTCTGCAAGGAGGCGGGGTCACCAGTGTCCGGCCACCCCAGCGGCAGTCTGTGTGCAGCGTGAGCAGAACGGGCTCGAACGCGCTTTTGCGAGCCGAGTCAGGAGCCTTCAGCTCCAACTAATCCCCATTTTGGACTCTCAGGAACACATCTTTCCGGTATGGGAGGGGGGCGCAAGGAAGTGTCTCCTCCTTAAATGTCATGTCATGTTTTGCTGCCTTTGTCTATCAGCCAGTCCTGCTGGTGTTCCCCAAAATGTTGCACTAAAGGCAGAGTTTCAGTGTGCACCCCGACACGGGCAGTTTCTCAGTGGTACCAGGTGTGTGGATGACCTGATCTGGTGTAAGCGAATGAACTCATTTCTCTGAGAAGTCAGTCACTGGGCTAGGAATGCCCAGTACAGAGGGAGGGAAGGAGTGGAAGTTGTAGCTGGAAGAGGCCTTTGATAGTTCTAGGTGTCCCAGGTTCACACACTCGAGGCTGTGGTCACTTTCCTAGAAGCAGTGAAGAAGCCATTCCCCCTCCTTCGGGCAAGTCTCTGTGCCTGAGATTTAACCTTGAACCTGCAGTTGGTTCCAGTATGTGGCCTTGTGGAAGTTTGTACTTGCTGTAGAGTCCTGCTTTTGCCTGAGAAGTAAAGCTCATGGGCATTGGCAAATGCTGGCAGCTACAGACAGAGAACCAAGTTCAATGGTAATTAAACAGAACGGCTTAAACAGAGGCTCAGGCTGATTCATCAGTCCTTCTCGTCAACGTCAGCATTTGTTTGGACTGGGCTTCATGCTCTGAGTTGCCCAAATGCTCCCCAGCTGGACTCAAGGCACTGACGTGACCAGCCGGCTGGAGAAGGCTTGCCACCCTGGGAAGGGGGCATCTCTTCTGGGGTCAGCCACTTCGAGAGAGCAGATGAGGGGGAGCAGGCTGGAGCTTCTTGAGAGGACATGGAATGTAGTACCCTGCTGCATCCTGCTGCTATGCACATGTGGGCACCGTGGGCACTGAGACCATGCCACTTCATGAAGTAGAGCAGGTAGCCTTCCCTGACAAAGGTCACCTGTGGACTAGTAACAACACCTGGATGCCGTCCTCCTCATGTGCATCAGAGCTACAGTCATTGGTGCAGTCATCATGGGTCTCACTGGCAGGTGCACAAGGGACTGTGCCTGTGGCTGCTGGAGCCACTTGGCCTGGTTCTTAGTGGATGGAGAGGAGTTCGTCTGGAGGACCAAGCGGAGGAGGAGCCAGACGTGAGCAGGGCAGGGCTGGTTCTCGATCACACTGTCCTCTGCGCTCCCCTCCAGTAGGGCAAGAGTCTCTCTCTCTCTCTCTTCCACCAAACAAAGCAGGCTCCAGTCTGGGTCCTGGTGGCCCCTGTTCTCTAGGGTGGGGGTTGAAAACTCAGGCCACCGTGCCATTTATGACCTGAGTGTTTCTAGAAGGTGCAAAGGAAAGGGTTAGAAGGCACAGCTACTCAGAATCATTATCGATGAAGACACTTAGCCTCAGGGGGTTACATTTCTTGCCAAGGCCACACAGCTAGGAAGCAGGAATTCAAATCCACATTTTATGACTCTTCCTTTCTCTGTGTTCTAATTATTGTGTCCAGTAGTTTGGTGGACACGAAGTAGTTCTAACTACTAATTAGAACATTCTACAAGTTGAGCTGCTTGAAGTTGAGAACTTTCCTTCTTTTCCCTTCTGCCCTCATTCTGTGATGCCCACAGACTGGCTTGTGGTCGATACAATAGCGAGTACGCTATTTTTAACCATTTTCCACTTTATGAAAGAGTCTCTCTTCCACTCAAGTTAAATCTGAACTGCTTTCCATTGTTTTTGCCAGAGGAGGTGGAAATTGGTTCCAGCAGAGATGTTTCCTGTGAATCTAAAGGTTTCGAGTGCTGTTGTATTTTAATCTATTAGTCCCAGCATATTATCCATGAACCAGAGCACCTCCGTCAAAGGCACTGCACTTAAACTTGGTTTCCCTCATGATTTTGAATTTCAGAAATTCCCAGTCTCTCTTCTAAGCACACACACTACATTTGGACCTCGCTCTGCTTTGGAAAAACAAAAAACACTTCTCTTTCTTTTAAAACACTAGAATTATTAAATTACTGGAAAAGTTTATAAGTGTTCCGTAATTTTATTTCCCGTCCTAGACTCGTCTCTCTCCAGTCCAATCTAATTAGAGTTTGCATGAGGATTAGATAACAGGAAGTACTGCAAAGCAGATTGCCATTCTCCTTTTCCTTCTAATGTGAACCATCTGAAATTAGCCCAGTGCAAGGGTTTCAACATCAAACGCTGTGAGCCAAGTGAACACATCTGTTGGAGTGTTCCAGATGCAGCATGGACCTGGACCGCTGCCTCTGATGTTTGAACCCGACGGAGCCAGTGGTCGCTTCCCCGAGCTGTGCTCAGCCCGTCCTGCTGGACTCCAGCCTTCGCCTGTTGCAGAAACTCAGATTTCCAACTCACTGTAACCACTGCCACCTGGCAGGTACGCTTCCTACCCTGAACCCCAAAGGAAGCATTTTTGGCCAATTGAATGTAATTGTGTTGAGTGGCACCCTTTTATGTAGTGGGGAGATTATCTCATATCATCTGGTACCTATTTTTTACAGTCAAGGGAATGACGCTGGAGTATTGATTTATCACCTATGTGTGAGGGAGCGCGGACGGCCTCACTGATGCATCCTGGGGTAGTTGGGGGCAGGGACGTGTGGGCCAGGTGAGCACCAGGAGGCTCGGGGGTGGGGGGTGTTGGAGGTCGAAGCCGGGGGAGTCAGCAGGGCCCGCTCCCAAACCCACGGCTATCGGCGAGCATGGGTCCGGGCCAGCGTGGGGTTTCTTGTTCCTGTGGGGAGAGATCGCAGGTTCCACACCAGCGTCTGGGCACTTGCCGTCCTGACAGCTGCAGTGGGAGTGCATCCTTTTCTAGCGCATCCGGTGCAGTAGTGGAAGGAACAAGTCCAGATGCAAGTGTGGTGTGAGAAGAACAGCCCTGTTTCCTTGGCTGCGTGTCTCCTCCTTGTTATGGAGCTAAGGTATTCATTCTTATAGTGCTGCTCCCAGGGACTGTGGGAGAACACTCCTCTCTCTTCCTTCATTTACTCGGCCATAAATGTTCACCGAGTAACCTACCCTGCTGGCCCTGGGAATAGCGATGTGATTAGGTCGTGGTCCCGCAGGGTGTTGGGACACTGGCCTGGGGATGCTGGCCAAGAGGGTCACTAGTGACCTTGGTGCTACGACAGGGGTAGGCAGGGTGGCTTGGGAGGGCTAGGCTGACTCGGGGCCAGAACCGGAGATTTCCCAGCGGAGTACATTTGAGGCTGGGTCCTGAAGGGACAAGTGGGAAGGAAGCCAAGGAAGTGAACGCAAGTGGTGCCCCTAGGAAGGGGCAGGAGACCACAGTCCAGATCCTGATGGAATCCAGAGGAAAAGGTGTAGGACTGTAGGATGGAGCCAGGGTCGGGTCAGGTTCTGGTGGGGCTGTGGGAGGAGAGAATGTGGGTGCCCGACAAGGAACCAGCCAGTGAGAGAGCCGACTTACCTAGCGGGCAGTTTGCACCTGGCCCTGCTGACGGGAGGGGTGATGGAGGAACTTGAGAGATGGAGAGAGAGGGAGACACTCAGGGACTCATGGCACCCAGGTCCTGAGAATGGCAGCCACGGGTCTTCTCGCGAATGATCCGCGCGGTCTTTCTGTTGAAAGTGAAGACAGGCTCTTTGAGGACTTCTCTGGAGCTGCACATTAGGGTGGTCACCCTGCCTCTGTGCCACCAACTCTAGGGTGGTCAGGTGACAGAACGTCGATGTCCCCCCGACCTGCATCTCATGTTAACGGTGAGGAAGCCCAGGCCCCAGGAGAGGAGGGCTCGCCCGGGACAGAGAGCTGGTCAAGCCCCGGTGCCGGTGGTGCAGAGCACGTGATCTTTCCTCTCCTCGTCTTCTCCCGGCAGAGGGAACTTTCTCAGGAATCCTCCCACTTGTAGCTTGAATTATGTTCACCACCTGTAGGACCTTCAGCAATGGTACACTCTATTTTTGAAAACTATATACGTATAAAATGAATGTTTTTCACCTACTGAGAACAAATTTCAGGACTTAGCTACTTAAGCTCCTTTTGCATAGCCACGCTGAAGTTCAGGAAGGAATTTTTTTCCTAAATGTCTTTGTCTGGAAGCATAGCAAGCGTCTTTGATATGTTTGGATAAGCAATAATGCAATAAAGACATGTTGTTCTGATTTCATACCTCAGGGACTATGAAAAAGAACACACTAATTTACTCTTACATTTGTAAACTAAAAGAGTAGGTTTAAATTTATGCTTCCCTGAGTAGTTTCTGTTTAGGTACATATGTCCTGTTTATATAGGAATACGTCTGTGTGTAACATGTTGGTTTCTTACACACACACACACACACACACACACACACAATGTTCTTCTCTTACTTGGTGTGGGGAGGGGGAGAGAGACGTCCTGTAGGGATAGCTACAGAAGACCCAGGATGAAACAGGGAGGGTCAGGAGATGGGAGTGAGGAAGGGAGTGAGGGACCTGAGAGGGTGACTGTCCCCACAATGGAACCCTCTGGGGAGTTGATAGCGCTTATCGAACGCAGCTTTGTCCAGCTCCAGTACAGAGTGCTCTCAAGAGCTATTGTTTCTGAATGTTTGGGAGCAGTTTCAAAGCTTGCCTGCTCTTTTGATAAGTAAATAAAGTCTTTGGCTCAACCCAGAGAACAGCTAATCAGGTTCTAGTGGGGGTTTAGTTGTGGATGTAACTGGAAGTCAGTTGTTCTGGCTGGACTCACAGTCTTGCCCTGATGGTGGAAGAATTCAGGACCCCCGGTGGGTTCCACGTTGGAGGAATTCACTGCCCTTCTCCAAGTGCGGTGCTGGGAGTGCTGTCGGACCAGGGGGTAAAGATATTTGAACTTGCCACCTCACAGACAGGAGTCTCACCTCTATGCAAGCCTAGGAGAAAAATGAATTCAAACTAAACATGAAGATGGTGGAAAGAGCGCACGCGTTTTCTTACACACAGGCCCACTGCCTCACACTGTTCCTGGGATCTTTTTTTTTTTTTTT
>PVJI01012424.1:0-51788 GCA_004026765.1 Micronycteris hirsuta | reverse complement strand
CCCCTCCCCCTTACCCCCCTTTCCCCTCCCTTTAGTTTTGTCCATCAGTCATACACATAAGTCCTTCTGCTCCTGTATTTCCTATACTGTTCTACCCTCCCCTTGTCTGTTGTCTACCTCCCATTTATGCTACTTGTTCTGTGCCCCATTCCCACCCTCTCCCCCAACCACTCCCCTGTTGATATTCCTCCATACCTCACATAACTCCCTTCAACATTTCATAATATAAAAAAAGATGAAGGCCAATAACACTCAAACAATTGGCATTATTATTTCACAGGCAAGTTTTTACAGCCCCTAAACTACAGTGTTTCTTGAAACAGTCAAGAATCAAAGCATGTTAAAACCTTTCTCCAATCTAAAACCTTTATTCAACCAAGAGAGATAGTATCATTTAAAAAGGAATTCTGTTTTTTACTATATTTTTTACAGAAGATCCAACTGAGGGTTATATAATTTATATTACCTATTCATGTAAGGGTGACGAGAGGAGGCAGGTTTTTCTAGTCAAGGTGATTATTGCCTGTACTGAAATGTACAGTTTCATCTGGTGCCCCAAAGACAAGATATTACCAGATATGAAATCTATATATTAATAACACACACGTTTTGAATTAAAGGCCAAACTATAAAATAGTAACAATGTAAGTATTATCAGTCATGCTCACTTTTGTTGGCTTTATGCATAGCATTGCTGACGATAATGGATTTTGATTTCAGATAATGTCTTATTCCCCTTTTGTACCAATTTATTCCAAAACCTAGTATAATGTTTTTCAATAAAGGATTTGGTAAATATTGAAAGCATGAATACATGAAAAATATGAATGGATGAATATTCAAAAGTATGCAGAGTAAATCTTCAAATACCAGTGTTGACTTTAATTTCTATAAATCTGTAGAAAAATGTTTCTCAAAATCTTAGATTTCTATCTTTAAGAAATTAGGCTGACACCAAATTTCAAGGTATTTCTAAAACTAAGTTATATCACAGAATTCTAATTACATTTATATGCGGTCTAAAAAACTAAATGAATAACCAAGATTACTTTTTCTGTTTCTGCCTATGTGATGAACACAGCTGTTGTTGTCTTTGCTTATATATCTGCTCAGCGTTCCTTCTTCGGTGGTTTGAACACTGGACGTGTGTGCGGTTCTAAGGAATGTTGCATTTCACATGATATCAGCCTTTGATTATAATCCACAAGTGCAAATATGTGAGACAGAATAATGCTGTTTTAAATAAGAAATTTTATTTGAGACAAAATAAGTGAAAAATATTTTAAAATGGGAACGGTAACTGGTAAATAATGGTTAATAGAACATGTAGAATACATCTGAAGTTATATTAATATACTCAAATTAATTCGACTACCATTTTTTCTTTTTAACTAGTTGATGGGATTCAACAGATAAATACAAAAGTATGAACAGAGTGATGTTATGTAATATAATCAGAAAATAAGAATTTTTTGAATTTACAAAACTTCACCAGGCCCTGGCTGGATATTCAGTTTGTTAGTGCCATCCTTATCTGCCATGGTTGTGAGTTTGATCCCCAGTCAGGGCACATACAAAAATCAACCAATGGCTGCATGGCTAAGTGGAACAAGAAATCAATATTTCTCTCTTTCCCTCTCTCTTTCTCTCTCCTTGTCTTTCTCTAAAATCAATACATTAAAAAAAAGAAAGTTCACACACAAATTATGTTTGAATGCATTTATTGCTGAAAACATTTTTTGAAAATTTTATTGTGCTCAATTACAGTTGTCCCAATTTTTCAAACATTTTGAACAAAATATTTGAATCAGTATCTCCTATAAATACTCTACTAATTTAAACTACTTGTATGATAATTTTTAATAATTCCAATACAGATACAAGCAGCTTTTATTACTTCTTCCTTTAAAAATTGCATTTTTCTATATTTCAAGGACATCTGAAAATACCTAAGGATGATAGATGGAAATTATATTATCAATACATAGCAATGTAATTTTTAATAAAATGACCTATAAATTTTTAAGTATTTATGGGGACAGCTGTTTTATTTTTATTGCCTTTGTGAGAATCACCTCAGTGTTATAAACCACACAAATCATAGTTGCATGAATAAAGTAGTAAATTCATCACTTTTAGTTTCAGTATGATAAAGGTATCCCTAATACTTTTAAAAGTTATTATTAGGTGTTGTTCTTTTTGACATCATTTAGAAAGTAAAATGCATAATTTCTAAATGCATCATTTATTCAGTAAAATAGAACACTGAGGGGGAAAATGTTCCAAAAACCTTTACAAATCATGGTTATATTTAACTTCATACTGTTTTGCTTTTTATGTACTTTTGGAGTTTTAATCACTATGTATACGATGGAAGAATACTTCCCTGCGGTTGATTATAATGCTTGGCTATCTGCTCTATCTACAGTGATGTCTCTCTAGTGGGTCGCAATACAGATTCCATCACCTTATGGCACATATCACCACTCTCACTATGATTCATGTTCATAGTCTCTTAAGTGAGTTGCATAGATCAATGTCTCAAATATGCTATAGTATTCAGTCTAGCGTCATTTATATACTGGAGCCCAAAGAATATTTATTGAATGAGTAATTCACTGAATAAAATACTTCAAACTGTTTTCACCCTATTTTCATTAATTGATTGTTTTATTTATTTTTGTATTTATTCATGAGTTCATTTTTGGAGTCAGGGATAAGCAGTACTATGAGTGTACAAGGGAAACTTTTCCTCCTTTGTCATAAAGTAAATTCTTCAGTTGTTTTGGAACACATGGAGTTATTACTTCTCTATCCTGCTTTGTGAATGTATATTCTAAACTCTGTATTTATTCTTCAGAAGACATACTACTAAAGACATAAAAAACTCTAGAGTCCCTTCAACACTATTGATGTACAAGATCTTACATGACAAAAAGAAAAATCACATTGAGAGATGCTAAAGTTCAAGCTCAAAGGGATTAGTTCTGGCAGAGAATCCCATTGCTCTGTGGCCCTAAACTACCCTCACATTCAAGGCACGGTAGAATAAAAGGGAAGAAATATACGGAATATGAGATAATGATGAACCCACTACGAAGGCAGTATTTAACATCTAAACAATAAAATTGAATTGTGTGCAGAAATGTAGACTGGGTAGAAACTTAGTGTAAACTGAAGCAGTTATCAAGAACTAGCTATGGAAGTCTCAATTTTCTATCTTGTTAATCTCTGTTATTAAGAGTAATTTATTTAAAACTTCTTGAAACTCAATTTCTTCCTTTCTCAAATGGAACAAATGATAGTAGTTGCCTCTGAGGGTTTGTTGATTTTTCATTTTTATTGTCATTGTTAATCTTTAATAAGGTTGTATAAAGTGATGCATTATAATAAATAATTCATTATTGAAATGGTTTTCATTTAAATAAAAGCTTTACTATTATGCAGTAAATCTCATGGAAATCCTAATTTAAAATTAAATACAAACATAAACCTTGTGACCATCAGTTGAAGAGTTATGTCATCATGCAGAAATGGTTGAACCTTGGCAATGGTGCAGCATAGGAAATGGAATCAAAACTAAAATAGGTAACAAAACCATATTTTTGCCCTGGACTTGATTATAAACAACTTTGCTGTCATGAACTAGTTATTGAATGTTTCTAAATGTCATGTTTTACATGAAAAAATAAAAAATAAAAAGGCTTTTGGCCCAGATGATGTCTGATGATGTAAGTACTTTCCAAATGCTAAGCTTGGTAAACGTTTTTCTTGGGACAATTTCCCATGATGTTACTTAATATAACAAGTAACATCAAGTATTGTGCTGCTCCCATGAGTCCAGGACTGTGCACAAACCATAAGCTTGTGGGTTGATTAGAACACAAGCAGAATGCTGAGTCTCCTATTCACTCACGAGTTCACATTGGTGAGGTTGATTCTGCTCTTCGCTTTCATAGTGCTTTCTGCTTTACTCACCAAGAAGCTATTCATCTTTCTTGCCATGAAGATGAGATGAAGTTGGAAATATTCCCTTATAATGGTTCTCCGTGTTGTTTGTTTCTTTCTCTGACAAAATCAGACCTGAAATTTCAGCAAAAATACCAACTTTTAGGACATGTACGGAATGGATAATAGATATAAAGTTCTACATTGTTTCTTTGAATATAGGTGTACCTTGGAGATAGTGCAAATTCAGTCCCAGAACACTAGAGTAAAAAAAGAGTTAATCTTTTTGCACATGTAGGGTCTTGCCTTAGATTTTTTAAACAATGCAGCATTTTCAAAGCACAATAAAGCAAAGTGTAGTAAAATGAGTTATACCTGTATAATTATTTGGTGATGAGAAAACTTAATTGCTTGTTGCTTTTTTAAGAAAATGTTAAAAACTGGAGTTGCTGTAATATCTCAAAAGTGATGTTAAAGCTCTTTGTAGACAGGAAAAACAAGGAACATAAAATGTGCTCTAAATCACTTTAAGGTGAAATAGAAGCATGTACATTTCTAAATAAATCTCTGTGCATATATGTATGTATATATAAATATATGTATGTATTTTTGAATATGTACCTTCTATAGTGATAGTTTAGCTCAGATTCAAGCAACAGGAATACATTTAACTTACTTCTACTAATGTGGGCATTTTATTGTAAAATTGTGCATGAAAATAGCACATGCAAAAGCATGCTCAGTTAATGAAATGAAAGCATCAATGCTGACCAAGTGAAACGTCATCTGTGATACTGCATCAGGAACATCAGCACCTATATATCTCATGACTCAGCTCAGGCAATTCACTTGTGGTGCCTAATGCATCTATTTCTCATTTTCCTACTTTCTTTTGTTTACATTGTTTTTGCCTTTACACTTCTCTGCATTCTTGGTTTTGACTGTGAAATGGTTTGTTCTAAATATTTTATGCATCACTTATATTTTGCTCCTCTCAACTTTCTACAAAAATTCCTTGTATATCTCATATTCCCCCAAAGAGAAATTTGACTGAGTAGGTAAACAGAATTTTAACGAGTCTTCCTTATGAAGCCACTAGTTTCTGTAATGTTTAATGTAACTTTTGGTCAGGCAGAAATCTGAGGTACAATCAGGTGTGAGGAAATCATTTTGGTCAAGAGACCAAAGTCATGGCTACCTACATTCAGGGGCACTTGGCTAGAGAGGGAGCTGTTGGTATAATAAGAACTCAGAGGCCATGGATGGAACTGGAGAGCATTATACTAAGTGAAGTAAGCCAGGCAGTGAGGGACAAATACCATATGATCTCACCTTTAACCGGAACATAATCAACAAAAGCAAAAAGCAAGCAAAACTTAACCAGAGACATTGAAATTAAGAACAATCTAACAATAGCCAGGGGGGAGGGGGAGAGGGGACAATGGGGAGAAGGGTCTTCAGGAACCACTATAGAGGACACATGGTCAGAACCAAGGGTGGGGAGGGAGGCAGGGAAGGGAGGTGGGATTGGAGGGGGAGGTGAGGGGAGAGTATGCAGACAACTGTAATTGAACAACAATAAAGTAAAAAAAAAAAGAACTCAGAGGGTCCTTTATAATACCATACTCACACAAAATCTATTTTTAATAAGAAGCACAAATAATTACTTTTAAAATATATGCATGAACATATATAAACATATACATGATATGGAATTATTTGTGTATTTGATGTAATTATAATTGTTGATGACATGTATTTGCATTTGATCTATTTATAGCACTGTATTTCATAAAAATAGATAAAGTTAGATGCATAGATAAAAGAGGGATAAATTAAGATAGCAGTGTTCTTTTAAAATAATGTCCATGCAATATTTAATTTTCTTTTTTTTAAATTTTTCTTTTTTTTTAAAGATTTTATTTATCCATTTTCAGAGAGAGGAGAAGGGAGGGAGAAAGAGTAATGTATGGTTGCTGCTCACATGGCCCTTACTGGGGACCCGGCCCGCAACCCAGGCATGTGCCCCGACTGGGAATCGAACCGGGACCGTCTGGTTCCCAGCCCGCACTCAATCCACTGAGCTACACCAGCCAGGGCACAATATTTAATTTTCTATACTCAGCTTATATCTAATTATCTTCAACAGAGTTCTTGAAAAGTTGAACTTGACATATTTTTTTTAGGGTTTGATTTTAATTTCATTTACTTGTTTCAAAAGTCATCATTATATTAATCAGTCACCATGGTAAAATGTTGTCATGCTTTATGTGTCAAAGGATAATATATTATTTTTTAAACTAAAGTTTACATTTCAATGAGTACCTGAAAATATATCAACAAATACACTATGAACAGCAAACTGATTTCTTAGCAATCCCTGATTTGTTAAGTACTGTCTGTCTTATTCATCTTCATAAGGTGTATTCTCCTCATCCCACCTTTCTACCTGTCCTAGAACATTTTTAAAACAAGATTAATCACTACAATTTACATAATTGAGCAAGTCAGCAGTAATATTAATCCATATTTTAAAGAACACTTTCTAAGCTACTGAATCAACCAGAATTTATTTAGACTACCTACTTAAAATGTGCCAGAAAAATGTCTAGTAAATAGTTTACTAATCTAACTGTGGTGTTTCCCTTTTGGTTTTGATGATAACTAGCTGTGGGCATGCTACTTATTCTATTTGTCTTTTTATTTGTAATTACTTAGCCGCACAAGTGATCACTACATTTGCTTAAAACTTTATGTTAAACTATATTTCTTAAAACCATATCTTAAACCAGCTGTCATACACTAATAACAGCTTCTATTTCAAGCCTAACCACTAAACTCAGGGCTATTATCTTGCCATATACATTTTTAAATGCATGTCCTCGATTAAGAGCATATGTATGATACGTTTAATTAAAGTAATTCACACATGAAATCGGCAAGCTTCTGAATTCATAGAAATTGGGCTTAATCTCAGTTGCACTGCTCAATGACAACCGGTTGCCTTTGGACAATTTGCTTAACGTTTTGGGGCCTTAATTTTTTCATAAGTAAGTGTGAATAATTAATAATAATATTCATTGTGATAATGCATGTACAGTTCTTTATGCAATTCTTATTAGATGTGTAGTTAATGTGAGCTCCTATAGTGTCAGACAGGTCAGACAAAAGTAAAAACATTTATTCTTTATGCCCATATCCCAGGCCACGTCCTTGGCCATCCTTTCCTCTGACCCATGGGCTACAAGTGCTCTTTGCTGCCAAAATATAAATAGCAAAATAGGAAGTAAAAAAGTTAGAATAATCATGGGAGTGTTACCTTGAAATAGGAAGAGATAATAAAGCATGCACATAATTTTCTGGACCAAAGTTTTTGCATAAAATGTTCCCTTCCAGGCCATCTCTAGTCTACAGGATAAAACCTTAAGACTTCAGTAACGTAGAGGAATTCAAAAAATGCTTTTAGTATAGTTTTATTGCTTGTTAGTTTTCCAGTACAAGTGGCCAATTAAAGAAACCACAAATTAATATGTTGCATTTAAGTTTAATATAGGTCATCTATTCATTGAGACGAATGGTGGGAGGCAGTAATTTGCTCTAGTCAGCTTGCAGTAGCATAAAAACAAAATTTTTTAATACTCAGAATATCTGTGAGCCAGTTTATAGGCATTGCTATGTTTAAAAATTATGTAGTTACAATTAAGTAAATTATATTTGTGACGTGTATTAAATACCCAATACTCATCATTGCCCAATTATTTAACCATATTTTCCTCTTATTTATGCTCTTGCATTTACATCTCTTGCATTTCTGCAATTCTGTGCTACTATTAATACATGTCTCTTCTCAACTTTGTGTTAGGTCTCACTGCATTTGAAGCTTGAAATCAGCCATGGTAGGAATATATATATATTCCTAATGTGTGTGCATATCAGGTGCCACCATCTTGGGGCATAATGGAAATCTGCAAACACTGCAAATCAGGGCTTGATTTTTATTTTTAAATTGCCTAGACTTAATAAAAATGGAGAATGTTAATAATGGAGAATAAATTTAAGAGTGTTGGATCTTTAAGCATTAACATTATCGGTACATTCCTCACACAATAATTGATCACTAAGATGTACTCTAAGACCTGACTTCTTGCCCTTATTTGCATCTAACTCTGAAAAGTTATCCCTGCTCCAGAGCTGCCTGTAGGACTGGCTAGTTTCAGTTACAAAATCACCACAGTTCAATTTTGTTTGACAATATCTGCTTCCCTTTCCGTTGTAGAGATGCTCTTCCCATTAGCATTTCAAAATAAGGTTATTTAATGCTAATTTTTATTTAAGCGTCTGTTTCCTGAGACACTCAAACTAAGACTATTGGTGTCTGCAATAATTTGAAGAAGCAAATTATAAAATGGGATTTTGTGTCAGGCTGGCAGTGATGACTGTCCTTCATGGTAAGTGGCTAGGGGTAGCTCCAGGTGTAGTCGCAGGGCAGATGTCGAGATTGTGACTGCAGATGAACTGGGGTGAGATACCTGTGTAAGTGTGTGCATATCAGGTGCCACCATCTTGGGGCATTGACCAGAACAGCGGAATTAGTGATTATAAGGGATATGTAACAAACTGTCTGTTGTTGATAGAGACATCAGATAAAGACAATGCAAGGTCGAAAGTAAATAATCACCAGTTTGTAGCCAAATGTGAACACCAGAGGTCTTAGATAATCATCTCCTTCAGCAAGTAGACAGAACAAAAATGCAAAGCAGTCCTAGGATTTAGTTTAAACAGTAGCAGAATGTTAAGCCAGTTTAATTTCTTAAATCTAGCAAATCTCTTATGCCAAGACTAGATGTTTTATAGGGGAAAGCAGAAACTGTAAGAGTTGAAATAGGGCATGAGAATCAAGGAACGGGAATATGAATCCTTAAATTTCCCAGAATACTCTGGGTCTACCAAATTGACCATCTCTCCTCCATGCTATGCTCCCCCTTTATTGAAATACAATGCAAAGACTCTATTTTAAAATACAATATGCACTACCCGATTCCCACCTGCCCTCCTGGCTACCAGAGAAGGAACTGGGATCAAGACAAGATATTCTGGATGAAAAAGTGCTCAATGTGATAAAGAAGGAAAGGCTATAGGCTAAAGAAGCAGCAAGATCTAGCCAAAATATTCTGGCAAGAACTACCAGACCATATATGAGATCGGGTCCTAAGGCTGCTAAGAGGTAATATAAAATTAGAGAAGTTCTTCAATATGGCACCACTCTATTAGAACACAGGATTTAACACCCTGACACGAATCCTGAAAGATGTGCTAACATGTTACTAGGATGGCTCTAGGAAGCTTGGAAAAGCAAAATTCCACAGTAAAATTGATAAGGCAGAAATGCATGGCAGATGGTAGAAGAAAATATCATAAGGCTCAGAAAAGTGGGGATATTAGAATAAATAAGCCAATAAAACCCACCTATGGATTCTGTCTGATGGGGGGACTGAGAGGACATCTGTCCATTCAAGCAGTAAAGAGTGTCGTTTAAAAAGAGCGCTAGCATCTCTTTTATGTCCGTTTTATCTTCAGAAACTGTCTCGTAGTTTCTGGATTTTTTATATTTCTTTTCTTTCCCTTTTAATCACATTTATTGGTATGACATTGTTAATAAGATTATATAGGTTTCAAGCGTAAGATTTTATGATACATCATCTGAGTATTGCACTGTGTGCTCACCGCCCAAAGTCTGGTCTCCTCCTGTCGGCAGGCATCGGACCGACCGTCACCCTCCCCAGTCTCTCCGCGCCCTTCTTCCCCTCACCACCACCACGCCGTTGTCCGCGCCTGTGGGCGTGCTTTGTTTGTTTGCGGCTTTATGTTTTATATCCCATATATAAGTGAAATTATGTGTTTTGTTTTTTGCATATGACTTATTTCACTGAGCCTGATACTCTCAAGATCCATCCATGTTGTCACAAATGGCAGTATTTCATCTTTTCTTATGGCTGAGCAGTATTTCATTGTAAATATGTGCCAAGTCTTCTTTAGTCAATCATCCAAAAACAGCATAGGGGTTCCTCAAAAAATGGGAGGGCGGGTTTCCGTATGACTCAGCAATCCTTCATTTCGGTGTCTACCTGAAACTTGAAAACATTTATTTGTAAAGATATATGGATTTTTTTTTTCCTTATTTCAGTGTGGGGAGTTTCTATTGACCAATCTTTAGGCTCATTGATTCTTTTCTCGGCTATCATTTCTGTTTTTTTTTTTTTTCATTTTCCTTTGTTTTTTTTTTTTTAACATAAAATCGCTATCTTTTTGTTTATATTGCTGATCTGTTTTATTATGTTGTCTACTTTTTCTGTTAGGTCCTTAATGTTAATTGTAGCAATTTTAAAATGCTTATCTGATCATTCTGAAACCTATCATAGGTGTGTCTAACCTTGCTTCTTCAAGCTGTGTTTTTTATTCCCTTGCCCTTTAGAATTACTTACAATTTTTGTCGATAATTACTCATAATGTATTTGGTAATAGAATTGAAGATGCAAAGGAAAAACACACTCCAGTACGTGTCCTCCACTTTCAGTATTTACAACACTACTTCACTCCTGACAACAAATGTGCAGCTTTCTCACACATCAAACAATTCTACTACACTAGTGGATGTTCTGCAATTTAACTCAATTCTAACACCATCTACCTGGAGATAGCGTCAGATCATGTTAGTCCCCCCAGCTCCACTGCAGATGCAAATCACAAATACAAGTTGTTACCTGTGCTTCTTGTTTTATAAAGATGCTATTTACTTATTTTTAAAGAGAGGGAAAGGGAGGGAGAAAGAGAGGGAGAGAAATACCAATGTGTGGTTGCCTCTTGTATGCCCCGTACTGGGGACCTGGCTCGCAACCCAGGCGGGGATCAAATCAGTGACCCTTTGCCCAGTGCTCAATCCACTGAGCCACACCAGCCAAGGCAAAATTGTCACCTGTGTTTCTGATTGAACCAGGCTTCCCACATCCTCCCTCTTTGAGTTTAATTAATTTGCCACAGTATCTTACAGAACTGAGGAAAACAATTTACTTACTAGATTACTAGCATATTACAAAGGATTTAAGAGGACACAAAGTCATTGCCAGATGAAGAGATATATAGAGCAAGTTACAGGGGAGAAACACACATCTCCCATGTTCTTTCCAGGCACACCACCCTCTGCCCACCACATTTTCACAGATTTGGATGCTCTCTAAACCTGGTCATTTTGGGGTTTTATATAGGTTTCATTGGGCAAGCATGTTTAATTAATTAATCAGTCATCAGTGACTGTTTTCACCTCCATCTTCTCTCCCATTCCTGAAGTCAGGGTGCGGGACTGAAAGTCCAACCCTCTAATCTTGCTTGGTTTCTGGCAACAAGCCCCATCCATAAGGGCTTTCCAAAATCCTTCCATTAAGGTAACCAATAGGTATAGTTGAAAGGGGGTTGTTATGAAAATCTTTATGTCTCTGGAGCTGTGTGAGGAAAAAATGACAAAAGACCAACTGTCATAACAAAATAGACTGTTATTGCTCTTGTCACTTAGGAAATTCCAAAGATTCTAGGAGCTCTGTACGTGAAATGGGAGGCAAATACCAAATACTTATATATTTCTTATTATAAGTCACAATACCACAGGAGGTAAATGGTTATTTAGTATGAGGTTTTATATTAATACAAATAAGAATTCCACTGCGTTTAATGTTTGCTGTAGCTGTACGTGACAGAAGTTCAATTTTTTCCTAGCGTCCTTGTTAATGTTGATTTTGTGCTTCCCTGTGAACTACTGAGAGATTTTGCATCTTGCAGCTATTTGTTGTAATTCAGTTATTATACTTGAGCCCTGTTGATTTAGCATTAAGCTTGAGGAATAAAAACCTCCTCTAATCTTATAGTTAAATGTCAGTACTTTAATGGGCTGGGTCCTTGAGATGTAAAATCACAGCTGTTCCTTAGCTTCCATTCTCCCCCTTCACCACCTGAAGTGAGAAGTGAGTCTAGATTGGATATGAGATGTGCCCTTCCCCCGGGTAAGAAAAACTCCAGGAAAGTGTTTTTCTGGAGACTAGGCCTTTATTACTGGGAACGCTCTAGATTTATTTCACAATTATTATTCTTCCCCCCATGAGAGCCAAGAATTGATCTCACTTGACTCTTCACTATGAGAATGTGGTAAGAGTCCTATAAGCGACATCTGCAGACTGAGAGAGGCCACCTGATACCTGAGCCCCAGAGGTTTCTCACTGTCATGTTAGCCCATTCTCAGCCTCCAACAATTCGTCAAGACTACCATTTAATTGCTCCTACAACTTTATGGCTTTAGAACTTTTCCAGGTAAGCAGATTTGATGTGTGATGAAATTCACTTCTCTCCTGAGTTTGAGGTGGCACTTTGCCCTGTGAACTTTTCGCTGATGGCTTAAAAAAGTCATTGATTTTGAGTCTTTTCTGCTAGGATTTGTTGTAAAGATGGGAGCAGTGACCACTAAATTCATTACATGTTGGAGCTAAAACAAGTGTCCCCATACCCTTTCAATAATAAAGGCCAAAAATAAGTAGTACACTGGAAGTTATGAATAGAATTAGTTATTAAATGCATTATTGAAATATTCACTAAAAGAATAAATCTGTCAGAGAGATATGAACTTCTAAAATATAATAAATTGAAATGTATTTCATGGTAATACAAGTTTTTTTAGATTATTTCCATATGTGCAACATAGACAAAAGGATTGAACTTTTGTATTATATTATACAAATGTAAAACAATTAGTAATTTCACAGAAAATTGAAATTAAAAAAGAAAACATTTTGAATAAAAATCCTTACACTTCAGTTAAAATGCACTTATTTTATTAAAGTTTTAAGTTACTTTTGTTGTTTTTTCAGGTTTGGTAAATAGGAATATGTATTAAATATGTATTGGTATTTAGCATAAGATAAGAAAATGAGACTCACAAAATAGTGTCAAAGAGAAGTGTTTTTAAAATAAAATATCCATGAGCACTATTTTACAAGTCACAATTTATTAATTATTAGGTTTTACATTCAGTTTAAATTTCCCTGTGAGCCGAATTAGTTCACAGTAACTAAGATTGCTCCCAAACAGAACTGGGGTTCTTCTGCCTGCCTCCCATAGGCAACCTCCAGAAGCAGAGGTTTGATGAAAAAGGAGAGAGGTCATGCATTCAAATGCTACACAGTTTTGATAGAATGGGAGTCTTCTGCCTCAGAGACTCAGAAAAATTTGCCCTCCACTCTCTGCCAGACCAATCCAAGGCTGCAACTGAAGTTCCCGCTCCCATTTAATAATACCATCTTTGGGAAAATGTAGGCAGCTGCTGAGTCATCCTCCAAGCTGCTCTGCTTCTTTCCCCATAACTGTCAGGCTTCAGGGTCCTTTCTGTAGTCTGCACGTGCAGCCCACATCCTATTCGCTGCATGCTGCCCTTTCTTTCATTCAATGCCCACCAGTCCAGTACCTGTGCACCAATCCTCTGACTGTTGGCTCACTGGTATGTTCACGACCCTGACCTAACAGGACTGTGTAGTGCCAATTATCTGTGCCCTGCCACTTCCCATGTCAGGGGGAGGGTGCCAGCTGGCCACATGGCTTCCTTGTCCTCCAGTGCCCACTCTGACAAGGCAAGAAAGGGGAAGAAGAACTGCGTATTTCTACCTACCTTCTATTTAAATCTCCTGGCCCTATATTCTGAGTGCTCTGGAAAGGTCCAGGTTTCCAGCCTATCTGTCTTTTTTCCAACTAGACTAGCAGATCAGAAGCTTCCCTTGCCACCATATTCCAGAAGGGTGTAGAAGGGCTTTTCCATTTGTTAATCACCCACAACAACCTGCGCAGTCTCTGCACCAGGAGGCCCCCTCTTGCCAGGTCTCAGCCTCGGTGTAGGGAAGTCTGTCATCATGTGTCACACTTGGCTTCACCCCTGCCAACTCTAGTGCTTCTCATGACCTCCCCCCCCACAACTCCAGAGCCTGACCAAGCATCTACCTGTATCAGGATTACTTGAGAAGATCCAGGGTGATAATGAGAAATGAACTAGGGTTATATAAAACCAAGGTTTTATTATATTCTAAACTGAAACATTCAAATTGATGTGAAAGGATCAGTAATTTCCCAACTTTCTTCAGGTTTTCTTATTTGTTTTTCAACTCTGATTTTAAGTGCACATAGACCACACAAATATGTGATAGAGTTGTAGGCTTAATTTGGGTGTAAATATATTTATTTTGATGACAACATATTTGTTTTAAAGTGCAATTCCTCATATAATTTGAATATAATAATATTATCAAATAAGAGTAAACATAGTGATTAAAAAATATACATTCCATAGATAGTGAGATATAAAAATATGAGGTCAGTCTGGAAAAATTCCAGCCATTGTTAATATAATGAAAACAGTTTGCACAACAGTGCTGTAAACTGGCAGCCGAGGAGAGTGAACTGCAGTGCACTTGCGTGAACAATGATGACTTCACTGTACTAGTCAGAGGAGGCAGTAGACACTGTTTAGTGAGCATGTGCACTGTAAGGCTGGCATATTCAAAATGACTGAGCAAGTAGAGCAATGGATCTGCATCAAATTTTGGGTTAAGCTTTAAGGCAAAAATTCCTCTGCAGAAACTATTGGCATGATTCAGAAGGCCACAGCTATGAGGAACTGGTGATTGGCAGTTTCATCACAGCAATGTGCCTGCTCATACATCATATTTCATGCAGGTTTTTGGCAAAACATCAAATCACCCAGGTGACTCAACCCCTACCACAGCCCAGATGTGGCGCTCTGTGACTTCTGCCTTTTCCCAAAACTAAAATCACCTTTGAAAGGAAGACATTTCAGACCATTAATAAGATTCAGAAAATTAGGGCAGAGTAGCTGATGGTGTTTGGGAGAACTGTGTGAGGTCCCCAGGTGCCCACTATGAAGGGGACTGAGGCGTCATTGTGTTATGTAGAATGCTTCCTGCATCTTGTATCTTCTTCAGTGATGTCTCTAGTTTTCATAGTACATGTCTGGATACCTTCTGGACAGACCTCAGTATATGTCACATGAGCATGATTGAAAGAAATAGGATTTGGAGTCACATGGAAATTAGAATAATGTTGTACAACACAGCAATTGCGCAACAAGATCAGCAGTAATTTCGAAGGTCAGAAAATTTACTATCAATCAGAAATACTCTTTAAAACTTGTAAATCGCCACATGATATTCTCATCAGCATTCCTAGACACAGTTGTTATTGTTGTTAATTGTACAACAATTGTTGTTATTGTTGGTGGGGATTGTGTGTTAATGAATCTAAAAACAACAGAGAAAGTTGGGTTTATAGGGAAAATAGATACTGTTTTATCTTTTTGAATCTCCAAATTCATGACTTATGAAAGGTTATACATATTATAAATATTGTTAAAGTTTTATTTAATCCTCATCATAATCCTTGGTCCAAATAATTTATGATTGTACAGAGAAAATAATTGATGCCTTTGAATTTTTTAAAATTTAAATCAATGCCATATCTAATTTTCATTGTTGTTCAACCTATCCACCTTTTCTTCCAGTTCATCGTGTCTTTACACACTTTCCCAGTTTCAGCACTTACCTGGTGTCCCAGTCAACAGCAGCAGCAGCCAGTAAGTCTTACTGTCAACACTACCTCAGTCACTAATGACTGAACATAAACAAAATTTTCCCGAAGTGATGTGCGTGCCCCGATTTTCTAACAACCCACTAATTTTCTCAAATCTTTTTTTTGAACAGTTCTGTTGTTAAGCCTTTCCCATAGCTTTCATTGCCAAGAGTATAAAATCTCTTTTTTTTAAGATTTTATTTTCATTTTTATTGTTTATTTTAGAGAGAGGGGAAGGGAGGGAGACAGAGAGGGAGAGAAACAGCAATGTATGGTTGCCTCTCACATGGCCCTCATGGGGACCTGGCCCGCAACCCAGTCATGTGCCTTGACTGGGAATCGAACCAGGACCCTCTGGTTCCCAGCCCGCGCTCAATCCACTGAGCTACACCAGCCAGGGCATAACATCTTTTATAATGGTACATCAACTTAATGTTCTCAGTCTAAAATAAATCCAAATGTCATTACATATCATTCTGAAATTGCTGTTTTATTTTTTTTCATTTGTGTCTTTATGTTATTTGCTCATTCCTAGAATAAGCAGCTCCCTCATAACTGTTCATAAAATTATACAAATTTGACTTGGAGTGATCTAATATCATTTTTCTTATCTATTTTAAATCTTTCAAATACTTTGTCTTTCTCAGCATTCTTGATCTTCTCACCTTCTATTGAGATCCCCCTATATATTTTCAAAGTATTTTTGTGTGGTGTGGATTAGTACTCAGCAAAAGTAGTAAAATTTTTCATATAATTGATGTAAATTACATATTTAGTGAGTGATTATTGAATAAGCAGCAAAGGGCCAATGAAAATGCAACAAAAAGTAGCGATTAGGGTACTAGAACATGAATAACATTTTCTTTTATGTGTTCCATCACTATTGTTCCCTGGTATCTTAAATGATGTTGTCTTCGATTTCCCTTAAGAGCCAGATTTTCTTTAGACTCTCCAAAATCCAAAGTGTTCCAACTTCTGCCATACTCAGGCTTTGTAGTAAGACAATTATTACATGATATAAACTCTGGGCCTCATAGAGCAAACTTCCCTAAAAGCTGGAACTTTGAAAAACTTTGAAAATACAATGCATTATTGACCTGGTTGTTTAATACCCAACAGATTACTTTTTGTAGAGCTTAGTTCTCACGTTGTCTTTTGATGTTCCCGCAGCAGAGGTGAGTACTTGCAACACCAGTAGCCTAATTAGGAACACTTCTGTCACTGGGGGATATCTCAGTCCTTGTTCATGCTCAATCATCATGTCTTGAAATATACAGGGTGGAGTAATGCATCTTATAAATGCCAATTTGTTTAGGTTCTAATCACAGATACTTCATCAACTGACAAAAGAAAAACCTCAGTAGGTACACCACTTCAAAATCTGGGACAACTTACATGTAATTTCAGGAATCAGCAGGGACACGCAGCTGGAGAAAAATAAAAAGCTGGCTGTAATTGAAAATTGCCTTGTAGCTTGCTTGTGATTACAATGAAGTTCAGTTCCTTGAAATCTTGTTTAGCAATTAAATCCATTTTAGTTAGGCAGTGAAATATTGTCTATTGTCCTGGAATCATCAAGCTGGTCCAGACATGTACCAAGCATCAGATGGTACATGAACATCTGAACTTAAGAAAATGTAGCCAAATAATCACCACAAGCCGAAGGCTGTCTTTCAGGATAATGAGA
This sequence comes from Micronycteris hirsuta, assembly GCA_004026765.1. Classification (NCBI taxonomy): domain Eukaryota; kingdom Metazoa; phylum Chordata; class Mammalia; order Chiroptera; family Phyllostomidae; genus Micronycteris; species Micronycteris hirsuta. Next base: position 34,483 of record PVJI01012424.1, on the reverse strand, counting down.
GAAATAACTAGTTCAGTTAAATGATCTCTCTGACTTAACATTTCACAATGAAATTGGATAATGATACTAGAAAGAAACAATAAGACAAAGCCAAGTATCATACCTAGAAATAACCCACTACAAGGCCATGCAGACTCTACACACATTTCTTTACTCCAGTTTTTCTAGTTCACTTGTTTCACTTATAGGTCTGTTATGCTGGCATATGCAAATAAGTTTGTGGTTAATAAAATCTATTATCTTCAACTCGGCTCCAAATTTCATTACTTCCCAATAGCCACTTCAAATAAATAAAGCGAAGGTAACATTAAAAAGAGAAGGAAATATTTCCTGCTCTTCCAGAAAGAGTTCATTCTGAGCAACTAAATAAATATGCAGCTCTTGGAACCTGTAATCATCCTCCACCTTCTTGGGAATATGGTTTGTGATGACTTTGTTTTTTAGTTAATATTTTTCACTGGTGAAAGGCTTATGTATGTTTCCCTCCACTTTAATCTGTTTTCCCATAGAAAATGTAATAAATTCCACGGCAAGTATTTGCATGTCTGTATATCTCCCTTGGTAGGTTGCTTACATTAAGGCTCCCGTGCATGTTAGATGAGTTCACCTCAGTAGCTCCAGCTTCATTATAAGCAGAGCCTGCATGGCATAGTTCAAAATCTTTCAAAGAGAAATTTTATGTAATCACTGTTACCCTAAGTCCACATAACTGAATAAACACTATCGATGCATTTCAGAAAGAAAGGGAAGAGTTCATTTAGATTGGATGTCTTAATAGGTGGATTGGTCTGGTTTTGTTTCACAAAAACTTTTGAATCCGTTTCCCCTCTCCCCAAAGAAATGTTTCTGTCTGATGTTTGATTACTAGACACGATATACTTCTGTTATAAATCACAAGTGAGCTAGCTTTGCCTTCTGAACCACAACTGTCTGCCTGTGCTCACTGCTTTGCTCATCTTAAAAGCTAGTTTTAATCTTTTTGTAAAGGAAAAATATAAATATCTAAAACTCAGAGATACCCAGGAAATGAACATTTCACTGTGGTTTCTAAACTTGAAAAGGACCACGTGAAAGAGATAAAGCAGAGTCTTAGGGTTCAAATGTTTTCAATATCGCTATCTTCTTTTCAATGTAGAATATATTAGTATATTCCTATCCACTCTGTCTCTGCCTCATACAATAACATTCGCATTAATAGTGGAAGGAACTGGATGATGTGTTTTCCAAACATCTTTGTTTCTGAACTTCTTAAAATAATTCAGGAAAAATATGTAGCTATGGCATATTTTAAGTTGAAATCTAAATATGTTTGTAAGTTTAGTTATTTGCAAAAAGGGTAATGCACATTTTTATGTGCTTTAAATATATTTTCATCAGGTTTTAGAAGTGCAGATTTAGCTGATTGTCTTTAAAAATAATAACTACAACCTAATCAGAAAAAAACAATCTTAATCCTGGCTGTTGTGACTCAGTATATTGAGTGCTGGCCTGCAAACCAAAAGGTTGTCTGTTCAATTCCCAGTCAGGGCACATGCCTGGGTTGTGGGTCAGGTTTTCAGTAGCGGGTATGCAAGAGGCAACCACATGTTGATGTTTCTCACCCTCTCTTTCTCCTTGTCTTCCTCTCTCTCTAAAAGCAAATGAATAAAATCATAAAAAAAGAAAAGTAAAAGAAAAACCAATACGTATGTTCAATCAGTGAAATCAAACCTTATATCAGAAAAAGTCTGCCCTGGCTGGCATAGCTCAGTGGAATGAGCGTGGGCTGGGAACCAAAGGGTCCTGGTTCGATTCCCAGTCAGGGCGCATGCCTGGGTTGCAGGCCAGGTCCCCAGTGAGGGCCATGTGAGAGGCAACCATACATTGCTGTTTCTCTCCCTCTCTGTCTCCCTCCCTTCCCCCTCTCTAAAAATAAAAATAAAAAATCTAAAAAAAAAAAAAAGAAAAAGTCTGATTTGACATTTTATTCCTAAAGAACCTGTTAATGCATGCTCCCATGATAACCCTCTCACATCTTCTGAATGTGTTTCTCTGATAGACTAGTAGATAAGTTCAATGGGAAAATGCCAACAGTATATTTTGGGGGTGAAATAAGGCACTGACCCTGCAATATATTTTGTTTTGCTCATAGCAGACCTTTAACAAGACATTCTCAAATTTCCTTGAGTCCTCAAGGTTTGTCATTACTAGGATCGCTCTTTAATATCGTGCAAGATGGAAAATGTGCCTTTTCTGGTAAAGTGACAGCAGACAGGTGATTTTAAAAAGAAATATTGCAGAGCCAAGAGGCTACAGTTTCTTCTTTAAAAATAGGCAGTTAGATATCTAAAATTTAATTTCCTGAAAATTATTTATGTTTTTGTATCTCCTAGAGATATTTTAAATATTCACAAGAGTTTATACTCCCCAGTGTGACTTTGAAGACTCTTGCTGGGGACGTCATGTAATTCAGACTCTTCTACTTTTAGGTGAGAAAATACGGATGAAAGTAAATAAATTAACTACACCAAAAATTGTGTGTCCTTTTACAGTCTGAAAGTTAGTCCTTGTATCATTATCTTCCTGAAATTGTCCTTACCTGACTCTACCACATATGTGTTATTTGTAGTTGATGGAACCATTTTTTGTTTTGTTCAAGAATCTAATGGGTCATTGTAATTGGAGACAAGGAAAAGGCACCAGGTCTCGTGGGCTCTCAAATGTAGGATCAGGAAGTTTGCATGATTTGTTCACGAGGCTGAAATAAGGAGTGATTTTGTGGGGATATTGAAACATATTCAAAGGCATATGATTGCTCTCTTGTTCACTGTATTTAGATTAACATTAAAGAAATTGTCTACTCTGGGTATTATATATACGTGGTGTGTGTGTGTGTGTGTGTAAATCTGTACTTAAATTTCTTTATGTGTGGGATTGGCTATGTTTTCCTCTGATTATCTCATCAAATTGCTTAGCAGAATGATTTGCAGATAATGTACACTCAGTAAATATTGACTGACTTGCTTTAGGAATCTTGATTTTAAAGTTGTAGCCTGAGAAATAAGTGTCCTCAGGAAAATCTTGCTCCAAGCTACTAAATTAAAATGATGATTATAACCCATGTAAACAAAGTATAGTCAAAATTAAATCAGAGGTGAATGCCACAAAGCCAAAATAGACTGTATTTGCTACATTTTTTAATTATTAAATTCCTTTATTTGATAATAATCAGGGAATCCTGGGATTTGTGACTATTTGCATAAACACGAGCAAATTTCTAAAATCATCTATTCTAAATGTCAACATCCATAAAATAAAATAAGAAAAAATTAAAAAACTCAAAAGACAGAAAAATATTTTTTGGTATGTCTTATGATTTTCTATGACTTTTCCTGCAAAAATCTGCCTATCTTTATATTGTGCTAAAGCATATTTTGACTTTTCTGTAATTTACCTTAATAAATTTTCCTTTAGCAATTAATACTTTTTAACTTCTTATCTACAAAGAGAAGTAACTATTATATCACATATCCGTGGTTTTATGACTGCCATTTATGCAATCCATTAATCATTCCAAAAAGCAAACTTGGCTGATGACCGTATACCAGGGACTAGGGGCATATCACTCACTCCACCAACCCGGTTCGTGATGTTCATAACAGTCCATCTTGACCAAACACATACAACATGGTGACAAAGTGTGATAAATACTCAAATAACTGAAGAAATAAGTGCTGCAGAAAACCAACTTGGCTTTTTTTAAGTCAATATCCTCTATGACATACCCTCCTTATTCTTATTATTATCCATATATTTGCAGGGTCTTATACCATCTTCAAAAACTGAAGCTCTTATTATAATGCATTTCATCAACTCTTAACCTTCTGCTCAATTATCTGTGAGTCCATATCAAAGACTATTATCATGATTGGTGTTCCTCTCAATTCCCTGACAAACTGTATATGGCCTGGTGTAAACTTGGATTTGTTCTAAATCTGAGATATGAATTATAAATTGTTTTCTATTTTTCAAGTACTCTACTTTGCATTTTACACACAATAATTCATGTAACCCTCACAACAAACTAATGAGGTTGTTGTGGGTTGAATTGTGTCCCCTCAAAAAAACATTGTAATCCTAATCCCCAGTATCTTAGAGTATGACCTTATTTGGAAATAAGGTCTTTGTAGAGCTTACTAGGTGAAATAAGGCCATTAGCTTGGCCTTACTCCAACACGACTGGTGTTCTTTTAGAAAGGGGAAATTTGAATACACAGACATGCACAAAGAAAGATGACATGAAGAGACACAGGAAAACATGGACACCTACAACCAAAGAATGCCCAAATCTTCCCAAATCTAGGATAGAAGCATGGAATCAATTCTCTCCTAGTGCCTTCAGAGAGGGTATGACCCTGTCAACCGTTTAATTTTGGACTTCATGTCTCCAGAACTGAATGAAAATAAATTTCTATTGTTCTAAGCCACCTAGTTTGTGGCACTTTGTTATGGCAGCTCTAGGAAGCTAATAAAAGGTAGTGTGTAGTAAAAAATTAACCTTTCCTAAGGAGAGTTCTGTCCCTTGTCCCCTACTTCTTGAAGCTGATCTCTAAACTCTTGAATAATCCTGCCTGATAAAACTGTCTTTGTTTACTTAGGGGTCTTGGGCCATGCAAGAGAGTTAATGCTAGTAATGTGATTTATTTTGGGATCTTTGGGACCTGCTGTACACGCTTGACCCCTGGCAAGCCTGGATGTGAAAGTCAGCTATGTGAGCATCAACTATGTCTACATTACTTAGTTGAAATGAAAACTGTGGAGCCAAAGGCAGATGAGCTTCCCCGAGAGCACTGAGGATACTCTCTGCATGCTGTTATGGATCAGGGCTGGGAGGAGCCAGTGCTGACTCTTATTCTTCTGGGAGAGGACTGCAGGCAGCGGTATACTAGGAACTCTCCTGGACTCTTTGCCATGTGCTTGTTCCTGTAGCCAATGTAAGCTTGTATGATTTTTCTGTAAAAAATAAATACATGTGAGTATAACAGATCTCAGTGTGTCCTTTTCATCCTTCTGGTGAATTATTGAATGTAAGCATGGTTTTGAAAATCCTTAAACTTACAACAGCTTCAGAAGAGAAGGTGGTCTTGGAGATATCCTGAAATCTACAGGCATACACTATGGTAGGCCTTTCTGTAACATAGCATAAAGATTGTTTTTTTTTAAAGGTTAGAGAATCTTCTCATTTAATTAAATTAGGGATCAACAAATTATGGCCTACAAGACAATTAAGACCTTATGAATATTCTTGTAAACAAAATTTTACTGATACAAACTATACCCATTTATTTACATATTGACTCTGGCTGCATTCGCATTACAATAGAAGTGAAATAGACAGAGAAGCTCTGGCTCTCAAAGCCTAAAATGTACACTATCTAAATTCTTACATAAACAGTTGCCAACCACTGTACTAAATCGCGGTATTCTGTATGACTGTGTCCAGACCTGGGAAGGATGTGGCATCGGCATGCTTGTTCAGAAATTCAGAACAGCATCCCTTAGTACCACATCCAGCTTTCTGATGTTATTGTTATTTGCAGTACTATCTGCCCTTATGTGTATGTGTTAATCATGTGGCCTTGGTTTACAGAAGGTACATAATGAATATTACATTGCTTTCAAAAAACTCTTATTAGACTCACTTTTGCTTAGAGAATAAAATTCAAAATTACTTTCATGTCATATGAAGCTCTTCCTAATTTGGGCCCCAGCTTCTTTCCAAAGATGTACACGTAACTACTTATCTAAGTCTCAGGTGCTGTGACTAAAATTTGTTGGAGGGTTAACATTTATTTCTTTTAGCTATGAATCACATCATTTGTATTGCCTGTCTTTTGCCAGGAGCCCTGATTGTCATAGTCATGTCATCTTGTTTTAATTTGTCACAAGACTTATTACAGTGTCTGAAAACATTCTAGTTGCTTAAAATTCATGATGAATAAATGAAGAAGAGTCATGATCACCTTTGAGTCCTTGTATCGTGCCTTCTTTCATTTGTGGTGAAAATGGTGGCTGTTACCCTCTATTCCAATGCATCAAACATTATTTCCTCTCTATCTTGTTTAGACCAATTTCATCATACAATTTCAGATGCTGTACACAGTTTACCTACATTCTAGCACATGTTGCAGAGACATAGTGCTGGCTATTTTTAACTAGAAAAAGGTGATAAAGTTGTACTCAGTGTATGGATCACATACATTTAGTATTTGCAATAACTGGGCCTTTAAATTGTTTTGCATTTTTATTCTTCTTTAATTAATTCCAAGCCCTAATCGCTAATGCAGCTGGGGCACATTTCCTATTAGCCTAAAGTCTCCCACCTCTTTCCCTCACTCCACCACATGTAGAGATACACTCACAAGATTGATTCACCTATCATTGAAATTTAGGTAAAATAAATTAATATCCTCATCAGATTATTATTCCAAGAAGTTAGTCTTTAAGAGTCAAATATATAAACAAATGTAATGATTTAGAAAACCTACCCAGGTAAGTTTCCCTTTGGGGAAGTAAATGAAAAATAACCTGTATGTGTACTCATTTCTCTCTATTTTGCATGCTTTCTTAAGGAGACAGGTCCTGCTAAAATTTTATACTAACTTACAGTATTTTATATAGGTCTGATAATACAATGAGTCAATGGTGGTAAATGGTAGCATATATATATATATACACACATGCCTGACCTGCTTTAAAAACTCTGTTAGAAATGGTTTCGATACAAGATTGTACCTCATTATTCACCATAATATGAAAACGAACTGAAGAAATTCATGCACCATAAAGTTTCTCATACAAGTAGGAATTATATCAAGAAACAAATCAATATTTTATAAGAAGATGGATACAGCCAAGTAGCTACAATTCTCTGCTGTGCTTTTCTCCTATAAAAAGTCTGGTAGGGGGAAGCAATACTACTTATTACAAGTCAATCCAAGGCCACTTTAAGGTTATCCTTGTTCACTAGGCCATCCACCAGGATTTGAATGTGTTTATTCAATAAAAATTACTATAAATGCATTCACTACTGCTCATAAGTTTTGTTTCTGTTAATTTTTTTTTTACTAAAGGAAATATAAGATAAAATATGGAACTTACATGCCCATGGCAGAAAAAGATAAACTTCCCATCTAATGCTAACTGCAGTTATTGCACCAAAGCTGGAATCTACCACAGCAGCAAAAATATAAAATGTACAAAAACGTGCATATACTAGATAAGTAATATAATCCATGGAAGGCACATGTAAATAAACATAATATTACAATTATTAAAGTTTTGCAATCTGCGAAAACAGAAGGAGAAATTCATTGTGATTTTTTAGAAGATAGTGCCAAAGAAACTTCCTAAAAAAGATGACTGTTGATTTGAGCCATAAAAGATGAACAAGTTGGATTTGAAAAGGCAGAAACAAACATCCTACCTCCTGAAATTTGAAAGAAATTATATCTGTAATTACAGCTAAGTCTATACATGCATTAGAACATTTGGAAGGTAGTATGCATAGTGGTTAAGAGCTTGACCTATTAAAATCCTGCCATATTTATTTAGTTACTACTTTGCAAATTTGAACAGATTATTTAATCTTAACCTCTAGACCTCAGTTTCAACGTCTGTAAAATGTAGGTAATCATATTATCTGCCTCATCACATTTTTTCTGGGTTATATTAGTTAATGCAAGAAAAATATTTATTATAGATTCTAGCTCATGGCTACTGCTCAACTCAAGGAAGCTAATATTAAGAAAATTTCCTGCCATTGTCCTGGCTGGTGTAGCTCAATGGATTGAGTGTGGGCCTGCAAACCAAAGGGTCACTGGCTCAATTCTCAGTCAGGGCACATTCCTGGGTCCTAGGCCAGGTTCCCAGCAGGGGGCCATGTGAGAGGCAACCGAACATTGATGTTTCTCTCCCTCTCTTTTTCCCTCCCTTCCCTTCTCTAAAAATAAATAAATAAACAATATTATTTTAAAAACTTCCTGCCATAAGTGATCTATAGTGCACACTCACATACTGAGAATCTAGAGCACAGGTGGCAAACACAAGGCCCAAAGACCGAGGGCTGAATCTGGCCCTCCGCCTCGTTTTATCCAGCCAGCACTTTGTTTCTACTTGACAGCAGCAGCGAGTTCCTGGCCCTAGTTAAGGAGTAGTTACATTTATACAGTCCTACAATTATATCCGGCCCTTTGAAGGCAACCACAGGGCTGATGTGGCCCCTGGTGAAAGGTGAAAATGAGTTTGACACCCCCGATCTATAGAATTCCTATACTGTTGGAACAGCTCTGCTTTTTTCAGAACAAAACAGGACAACAAAAAAAGAACTGATGTTTCAAAGCAAGTCCCTGCAAACCGGGAGTAGATGCTAATTTTTGTTCTTCGCCTGCTGCGTAAGTGTTAGACTCTCTCCTGTCTTGTACTCATTCTAGGGAAATTTCTCATTACTTTTGAATGGCCTATATAAAGGTACATCTCCCCATCTTCTCTACTGATTAAAACATGCTAACGACCCTTGTTTCCCAAGTAAAAATCTCAAACTCCTAAACATGTCTTCCATGTTTCTACCCCATCTTGCCTGTGTAACTTAATCTTCTTCTGCTTCTTTGACATACTCTGATCTAACAATATCCAACTAATAACTATTTTTGTCTCTTTTAACTTGGACTGTTCACAACACTTGAAAACCCCGGCCCATCATGTCTATCGGAAAAAAAAAAATCATCTCTCAAAACAGTGCTAAAGCATAGCCATATTTTGAAACATCCTTTGTCCCTTTTCTATCCCATTTTCAGTGTAAAGTTGCCATTTCTTTATACTTTTCACATACTTTTATTATGGCATATCACCTTTCATTTTAAAGTGTTTTACTGTTCTGTGTTCATTTTAATGACCTGAATTCCTGATCTCAGCCATGTCTGGGTAAAATTAGGTGCCCGATCAATACTCGTTTATCAAATCTGTCAATGTCTTACATAAAGACTAATGAGGAAAAATCATGTCACAGTATAGTTTTCTTTAGGTGGAGTATGTTGGCTATGCCTATTTAGATATAGGTAAAATATATTTAAAAATGATGTACAGATCATAAAATTAGGAGAGGATAGCCTTGAATGTCTCCAAGACAAAGATTAATAATAAATTAGCGCTTCTGTGCAGTAGAATTGTTTCAGTGAATTTAGAGCCAGTGAGGAGCTAGAGGCTGAAAAATGGCTAGTGGTTTACATAATGATTTATGTTGTGCTCGACTGTGATATTGTTATGTTGCAGAATCCCATGCTTATAATTTTGTAACAAAAGGCTTTGTAATAAAAAGAGGCATTATTTGTGCTGGACTCCTGCATATTTACATGCATCTATGCATTTAATACTTGGGAAATTCTTGACCATCTCTGATGATATGACTAAGGTACTCTGTAGAAACCTTAAACCAATAATATCTTATCCTATACCTCAGAATTAAAAACAAATAAATCATGACATTGCTGTCCAAAAAAACCAAAAATATGAAGGGCACATTTTATTCGCTCAGCTAATAATTATTCACTTTATGATGATAAAAATATGACTAGTAAGTGCAACCATTTTTACTGGACATCTTTGCATAGTATCTAATCATATGCCCCACAGTAGGAGAGAGAAGGAGTTTGTACTGCAGTTCATTTTAGTACGGGAAACACCAGACTAAATGTTTGTGAATGAACTTCTCAGAGTATACATATTAAAGATTATTGCATGTCCTCCAGAAAGAGATACATCACGCAGCAATGTGACTTGTTTAAGTAAGGACCTCTTAGACTAATATTCTAAAAAATGAACAGACGAAGACTACGCATTTGGCAATTTCAGACAGCCAGAGACTACTGTCTTCTTTTTGTCCAACAAATAGAACTGTTCATTAAAAAGTAAATACCAGCTTCATACTTCAAGTCTTCTCCCCACCCCCTTTATTTTTTTATTGTTAACAATTTAATTTTACTATGTATTGAATGTTAACTGATAAGCACTTTGTTAGCCCTTAAAGGAAGAATTAAAAAAAATAATAATAATATATGTTCTCTTTTCTCCAGACATGCCCTATTGATAGAATGACTAAGATTTATAGATAAATACATCTTTCTGTGTGCAATACCAATATTATAAAGATAAATTAAGCCTAAAATCACATAACTAATGTCCTCTAATTCCCAAAGGCACTAAATAATGCCCATAATTATAATTGAAATCATTTATACAAAGTCAAGCTTTTAAAGAAATATCTTTTCCAGTAATGATCTTTAAACACATAATTAAACTGTTCATAATTTAGATTCCATATGAGATATATTATATTAATTAGACAGAATATGAGAAAAAGAAGCTATAAAAGCAGCAACTAAGAGAAGTAGTACAGCATCCTGTAAAAGTATAGACTTTCCTGTCACACTCACCAGGGTTTTGAATTTTTACAGTGTGACCTTGGATAAATTATATCTTTATCTACCAATTGGGATAGTTAGTAGCTCCTGGCTCCTGATGGTTCTAAGGATATCAGTTACAATTGCCGCTACATAAATGTACTTAATGACTACTAATTGTTTATCATCTTGACTTAATAAAATAACAATAAACTCATACAATATGTTGCTAATATTAAAATGTATGTATATTGGGATTATTTTATTACAGTATTACAGTTTGCTTTTTCCTAAAATATTGATATAAATCATGTTAAATGTCACCCCAAAATATGATTATTATGAACATCATCTATAATATGAAAATTGATTACATCAGGGCAAAAGAAACTCAATTTTCTTATTTTGTAGATAGATATAATTGTAAAATGTTTTGTTTAAAGGAGATCTGTTCATGAGATGCTTACAAAATAAAGGTTATCGTCAATACACATGTCATTAAGAGTCCTTTTGTTGAAAATAGTTACAAATTTGAAACATTTTTATACTTGTTCTTGTTCATCTAGAGCATTATACTTAAATTTTAGCCTAAATGTGAAATATATTACCATTTCTGATGTTTTTGCAGGTTGAAGTAGTACATTGGTAATGTAAATTTTCAGTTAATGTGTGGAAGTAGGGCATGGCTCTCCAATGACAATTATTGATAATCAGTTTTGCTGCACTCCACGTACACATCCAAAAGCTCCACGGAGGGCCTGAAAGTGTCCTATCAATCATTTGCACATGCTGTTTACTTGTTTGTTAAAGGGCCAAACAGGCAAAGAATAAATTACACAAGACCATAGGGGAACTTCATTTGTTAATCACTGTGCCATATCAAATTGTGTATTTCATGAGAAAAAATGCAATTATCTCTAAGTCAGAAAATTCCATGATGTTGTATGTGCCTACTTTCTGTACTGCCTCCTCGACGTTTCTGAGGAAATAGTTCTATCACAGTTTCATTAGCATCGCTGGCACCCCAAGGCAATAACACATGAGACAATTTATGGAAATACAATTATGCAACTGATTTAATAATACAGTACCCAAGAGCTCTCTCTCTCTCTCTTTTCTATTTTATTTTCTTGATCATAATGCAACTCAAAAATATATGACTATGTCCAGCAGATTTTTCTTGTTTCCAAGTGACCTAACAAATTATTTTTCCATCAGAAAATTGGGTTACAATTTCAAAATTGTTTAAATACTCTTGGGTTACAATTTCAAAATTGTTTAAATACTATACTTAATACTTTAATTATTGTTTTAAAATTAAAAAGGCATTAAACATTAAGCATTAAAAAGTCTCGTTGCAATTTCCTGATGTCCAAAGGTATCAAGGTAGTCACCACCCATGTGCACAGATGGAAACAGAATTAGAAACTTAAGTCTCTTTAGAACGGTGTGTGTTGCAGTAGCTTACCAATTTTACATGAAAACATCCAAGAATCTTTATGAAATGTAATTATAATGCTCATTTTAATCCAATTTTTAAAAGCCAAAGACAAAGAGAGAATCTTTAAAGCAGCAACAGTGGAGTAACATGTCACATACAAGAAATTCTCAATATGGCTATTGGCAGATTTCTAATCAGAAATGCTGCAAGTCAGGAGGCACTGAGATGCTATACTGAAGATGTAAGGCACAAAGAGGAAGATTATATATTAATAAATTGTTTAAGACAACAGGGGCATATAATAATCATAAATATTTATGTCTCTGATAACAGTCCAACAATATATATGGGCAAAAAATTGACAGAATGTGGCAGTTCTTTCCACACGTGTGTAAACACGCAGTCTGGGAATCACGCGTGTCAGAGAGCAGCTCCGCATGATTCCCCTGTGGGCAAGTGTGAATCATGTCTGTGGAATAGAAATCCTCTAATGGGAATTTGGCAAAAATGTATCTTAAGAAATTCTCTGACTTGCTGAGCCTCTTCCTCCCAAAGTCCGGAAGCTTAAATTAATGAATCACTGCCTCAACGTCCTATGGTCCTAAAAGTTAACAGCCCTAGCTAGCTTACCCTCTATTTACTCGTCTCCTGTTTAATGTATACCCTGGTCCTGTCTGCCACCGGACCTGAATTTACATCCTAATGCTCTGCTAATGAGTAAACCTACCCCTGTTCTGCATAATTCCATGAATAATCAATCCAATGTAAATGTGTCTTAAAGCCTCTAATAAAAACCCTGGCTAAGCTACCCACGAAGCCAAGATGGAGGAATTGGTCCCGTGGCTCCGGACTCTCTTCTCCCCGCGTGTCTCAGTATGAGATTCTTTCACGCATCGGGTTGCGGTCACCCACGGAATTTGGCTGGGACGAAATCCCCGCAACAGAACCCAAGGAAGAAAAAGACATTTCTAAAATAAGGATTGGAATCTTCAACATACCACTTTCAATTATGGAAACAGAGCCCAAACGAAAAATAAGTAAAGAAGCAGAGGACCTGGACACCACAATAAACCATACAATGACACAATCTAGCTTCAGAGCAATATATTTGAAAGAATAATAGCAATAATTTTGTAGTCATATAGTTTTATTTAATTATACTGTTTGATTGAATATTGGCATTCTTTGCATCTTTGATATCAGTTGAGAGTTCAGAAGGCTAATCTGAACTAACTAGGCTAAAAAGGAAGGTTTGATAAGTGTAGAAAATCAAGTAGCAACTAAAGAAATTTGTAGGCACATACAGATATGGATTCATTCTTCCTATCTTTACCATCCAAAGTACAAACAACACTTTCCAACTCTTTTGAAAAATATCCAAGGGATTCACTCTTACTAACGTCAGATCGTGGACATATTATTTGGGTTAAAAATTGATGTGCATGAAAGCAGATACTGTAACCTTCTCTGACATTGGAGTCTCAAGGTTAAAGCGAGGAAGGAGAAGCTCACCACTGAGGGGATATCATGCTCATGACATATTCTTGGACATATCCTTGTGAGTTATGCTAGACATCCTTTCACATAAACTACATGTCCATTCTACTCTACTTTGAAAATATAAAAAACAGTCATGTAAATACAGAATCATACATAATATACACATGGCTTTTCACTGAATTTAACCAGAGTATAGATACTGCTAATTTACAGGAAATATGAATGCCAGAATGATCTTTACCATTCTGTAGACATTATAAAAGAGTATTAACCTTTTTAAATAAGTGACAAGTGGCTTCTTTTTAAGAGATTTTATTTATTTACTTTTTTAGAGAGGGGATGGGAGAGAGAAGAAGAGGGAGAGAAACAACAATGTGTGGTTGCCCCTCACGTGCCCCCACACTGGAGACCTGGCTCACAAGCCAAGCTTGTGCCCTGACTGGGAATCGAACCGGGGCCCTTTGGTTCGCAGCCCGCACTCAATCCACTGAGTTACACCAGCCAGGGAAGAATATTAACCTTCAAAACCTGTGAAATGGCTTTCAAGCAAATTATAAGTAAACTTTCATAGTAAACTTCTTTCACATCTAAAATATACAAAAAGCTAATAATTAATTAATATTATTTTTTTATTATGCAGAATAATATAAGAAAATAAATGATACTATGCTGGCATGTAGACAGTTTCATTCAAAAGCCAGGCCCAATTAATGAGGACATATAGGCAAAACTATAATTGAAAATAGTTTATTATACTACATGCAAATGTTGTTTTATCAGGGACATCCAAATCACCTTAAGGCCAAATACTTCATGATTAGTCTTTGACACTTCCTGTGAACTATGCTAAATCCATGCTCTCAGAAACACAAAAACACAAGCAAAGCCAGGAGAGCAGATAGCCATTTATTCATTTCCTCGGGTTAGGTACAATGGTGACAGCATTTTCAAAATTATCAGGGCCATGCAGACATTCGAGCTGACGAATAAAATCCAATTTTATAACAATCTGTTAAGCTCTAAGCCATTCTTATGACACAAATGTCCACCATAGTAATTAGCATCTTAAATGATGATGCTAGGAATACAAAGAAACATTGTATACCTAAAATAAAATATTCATAAAATGAGACCAATTTGATGAAAAAAAGGCAAACCGTGAATGAAAATTTAGGATTTTTGAAAAATATTTGCTTTTATTGCATGTACCCATATTCATGAATTCCATTTAAATAGAAATGCAATGGTGACATAAAAAATAATAATACTGAAACTGTTGACTTTATATTTAATATTTGTGCACGTAACTCTAACTTCTTGCTGACTCTATAGTATATAAATCTTGGAAGCCAGAATTGTGTTTTGCAAAATAGAAGTTGTGAATTCCCAACTATCAAGAAAAACAGGAATCATTTCTTTACTTCTTTTACTACTGAGTAGACCCTGAGCATTGACATTTCTTGCCCAGATAGCTGATCATTGTTTTTGTTAGGGACAAACAAACATTAACTAACACAGCCTTTAGTATTTAAATATGTTAAAGTTATTTACCATAGAAACTAAAATACTCACTTAGAATTGACAATAGTGCTCTCTCTAGGCAGACAAAAGTACATGATGACCCAAATTCTTACCAGAAAAATCATTTGATGTATGTAAAATCAGTAATAGGAAGTCCAGGAGGAGTGATGTCAGCAAGATGGTGGTATGAGAGTTTCCAGAATGTACACCCTGACAGACACACACATTTTAACAACAATCCACAGGAAAGAACACCTATGTGTAGGATTCCACGAGTCCCACTGAGAAGTTCCAGCACCTCCATGGAGCCAGATGTCCAGGAATGGACACACTGCAGAGGGTGAGAAGAACAGTTTAATTTTACCTGCATCATGCAATGCTACGTGAACTATGCCGGAGACAGAAATACAAACAAAATATTCTATGATCCTATTATATGTAGAATCTAAATTAATCAAACTCAGAAGAAGAGAAAAGGATAGTGGTTGCAAGGGCTGCAGGGGTGGGGAAATAGGAGATGGCGGTCCAAGGGCACAGTGTTTGGTTTTATAGATGAGTTCTGGAGACTGACTACACAGGATAGTGATTATAGTGAAAAACGTTGTATGGTACAAAAGTTCTTCAGAGGGCAAGTGTTATGTCAAGTATTTTTATCGCACACATGCAAAAAATAATAAAGGTGGTGGTAGGAGATACTAGAACACATCTGTTTATGGCCTTTGTGGTGATGCCGGCGCCATGGGGGTATACTTACCCCAAACTCATCCACTCATGTACATTAAATATGCACAGCTTTGTACATGGCAATCATACCTTGATAAAGTTGTTTTTAAAAGAAATAAAATGATGTTTAATTGTATGGATTTAGTATTTTGTTGGCATCAGGTTATCCACATTTAGAATAACGTGACAAAAGAAAATGTAATTATTGACCTCCTGCACTAAAAATCCAACAATATGTCAGTGACTCAATGTTTCCAAAATCCACTCCCCCACCTCTTTCTGCCTGAGGATATTATTTCATTTTGACGTGGCATTCACTTTCGTTATAATGACTTTCTTTACTATATACCTGACTTAAAATTTAACGAATGACTTTGTTTCACTATTTTCAAGATCATGCCCCTGCGTTCCAGATATGATTCAAGGGATTTCTGTATGAAATAGTATAAAACTGGAAGCATTTTAACTCAACAAGTCATCAATAGAGAAAATGAATCTTAATATAATTGACTTCTATTAGTTGATGTAATGAGGCATTTTATTTCATATTTTCTACATATTTGTCATGTTTAATAATTCCAAAATTAAACATATATGTAACACCTGTGTCAATTATTAATGTGCAGCCTGGTATCTTATTTCAGTTATGACCTATTTATTTTTAGTCATAATACTGTATATTGGTTTCAGTTTCTTCTAACTCCTTTAAGGTATTTTGCGTTGGAGTAGATGAGCAGATGTGCCTGTTTAATTACTTCTTATCTTTTTTCTCTGCCTCATAATTTGGTTCCCATTTGCTGTGGAGGTTTTAGAAATCATCTGGATTGTTTGGTACAGGAAGGAAATCAACACTGGACTGCCTAAGTACTGGCAATCTTCCCGTTTCTCCTGGGATACATTTTTCGTTCTTACATTCATTGGGCATTTCGGTTAACCCTTTCTACGTACAACTTGACTACACTTTCTACGATAGCTTGCAGTAGATTAAGTCAATCTCTTTATCTACTGAAAGTAGATAAGGTAATCCATGGTGTTGCATGAAAAAATACATTTGATCTGCAATTTTTTAAATAAACCGTAGTCTGGAAGTTTCATACGCCATCAATAACAGAAAGACAATTAAAAGAAAGAGTAGAGACACATGTGAAAACATATCTATATATTGATCAATTGCTTATACACTTCAGTTATGTTCTGTATTTTAACATTGTCTTGGCATTTGGCTACATTCACTTCTGTTTGATTCACTTCTAAAAATAGCATAGGAAAGGCAAGGGCAGAAAAAATAGGTTACAAATATAGGGAACACAAGTTCTTGCAAAATTGGAGATGCACCAAGTCACTAGTTTGGGTCAAGACCTAATATGCATTTCCCTTTGCTTTTCATCTCTTCACGACTCCGCCCCTCGGAACAGAGCTCTTCAGGGCAGATGGAAAAGGAATGAGAGCAATGCCGAGTATGTGAGCTGGAGATTTGATGGAACAAAGGATTTGAACATTCAGATTAAATAAAACAAAGTTAACAAACTAATTAGACCCCATAGACTGTATAGTTCTGTTTGCACATTTTTTAAAACTTTTTTCTTTAAATTTCTTATTCTGAATTCAAAGATGATAGAAATAATTGATCCACTTATATTTTCTAGGTAAGACAACTTAATATACAGGGTCTGGCACAAATAATGCCCCTTTTTATTACAAAAAAGCTTTTATTACAAAATTATAAGCATGTAACTCCGTAACATAACATATCACACTCAAGTGAACCATATGACATTTTAGGCGAAATGTTCAAAGCAAAACTATACATTATTACACCCATATTATTACCCTACCAACCACACTCAAGCAGGCATTACTTCTGCCTGACTCTGTATGTTACACACACGTTTTCTTCTTTCCCTTTTGTCACCAACCTTATTTATAATTTTTATATCTTTACATTTAGGCCTTCTATCTTTCTTGTGCCATGTAAGAGACGTCACATACATTACTGTCAGGGAAAACTGAATTGATATCATATCTGCTCGTTATTTGACATTTCCCAGTGTCTCCATAATATTCCCGGTAAGTAAACATAAGCCGTTAACTTCCTTATCCTCTCAATGTCCCCTCAGACTTCTCTCATTAATCATCCTTGCACCTACAGATTCTGTTCTTTTATAGAATTCACACCACACTGAAGCTTTAGAGATTTGACAGGCATTATTTTTTTTTAAATTCGACTCTTCCCTTTCTTATTTGGAGGGAGCTAGTAACATTTTTCCACTTGGCAGGAAAAAATTCCCTCCATCACACATTTCCATGGTCCCCCTTCAGCCAGGCTTATGTTTAGCACAGTGTCAGCCAGTTCTGCCTGCTCAGCACGGGAAGATGCAGGCTGGCTTTTCTTGGCTTGACTCTCTTTCCAGAGCCACTTTCTCAACGTTCCTGGCCGCTGCTCAAATCTCCTCCTGAGAAATCCATGATGTCTCATGTACTCTGGAAAATTGTTATTTTAGGTAGGCTTCATATTAATGTTAAAATAGTTTTATGATACATGTATTATAGTGAATTTTACTAGAGTATTCATGATAAAAGGTCAGAAACATTACTATGGTGCCAATTATATCTGGTAAACTGTACATTGTTAGGATTACTCCGCAATGTACAATTAACATAAGTTAGTATGGAAAATTAAAAAAATGGGAAATAAACCATGATGCCAGAACTTTATCATTTTCATATTTCAATATAAACTAAATGCAGTGAATACACTTTTTTTTTTTAATGTGCATCAATCAGTCCTCTTTGGGGAGGAAGAAAGCATACACTTTTGCCAAAGGGCATACTACACTGGCCTCTTAATAGTGCAATACTTGTGCCTTTAGAAATAATTATAAATCCAGAAAAGTTGCATATTTGTGCAATGCCATTTCATAATAAAGAGTAAATATTCTGAATGCAGAAAGTTCACCTTGAGAGTGAATAGGAGCTAAAACTGAGTTAATTAACTGAAGGAAATGACAAAAATATATGAATAGACAACAGCATGTTTTCCCTTGAGGAGAGGAACAATAGAATATTCACAGAAAAGCAATTACAATGAAACTTAGTGATATATGCTGGAAAAGTGAAAGTTAATGAGTTGAACAGAAAATAGAAAGGTGGCAAATAATAAAAATAGGCTGTTAAAATGTTAAAAGTGTAAACAAATACGTATGAATAGATAGCATCTTTAGACCACAGCCTCTTGAGTGCCCTTAGACAGATGAGCACCACAGCCCCTCTGATTGAGTGCACCCTAGATGAGAAAAGAATCAGAGACATGCCCTTTTTAAACTTCTGACACCCCTCCTTCCAATGCCTAAGATGGAGTTAGGCACTCAGAAGCATTTGTTGGACAAGAGAACACTCTTTAATTAGAGTCTGTATAGACATGTATAGCATGTCTGGAAATGTTTCCTGAGCCGACTTTCAGTTGTTACAGAAGTTCTCTGAACTTAGGAATCCAGCTGAGAAAAGGCATTCCTACCCCTTCCCTGTTTGCTGGTCCACTATGCTTAGACATCTGAGTCCTGAGACCTAGTGATCATTCAAGAAGGAGTGCACAGTAAAAGTGGGACCAAGAACTTTGCTCATTAAGCCATCTGACAATGCAGCCTTCCAGCCAAAAATGTCCTCCAAGGAAGTGAGTTTACATCCTTTCTTAACTGTATTTTAAGGACGTGTCACATATCACATATCCATTGTAGAGCTAAATACTTTACTACATAGGCTTATTTTTTCATATTTTTATTGTTGTTCAGCGACAATTGTCCCACCTTTTCCCTCATTGCTCTCCCCTGCACCATCGGCCCCCATCCCACAGTCAATAACCCCCATTGTCTGTGCCCATGGCTGCTCTATTCATGTTCCTTGACTGGCCCTGATGGCTTAATTTTTAAAAAGAATCACCTTCATATTGTGCCCTAAATTATTAGTGAAGGTGTCACCAGGGCCTCAAGTTTGACTACACTTTAGAGAAGTCCCTGATGCCTCTTTTCTTAAAGAATTTATATTAGAAAACTTGTACTTCTAAATTCTTTCTCTGCCACTTTGAGATCAATCTTTTCCTTGAGAGCATTTTGCCGGTTTCCTAGCCAGGAATGCCTTCCTAAGGGGACCAGGGACCATCTCTGTGAAATGTAAGCATACAAAGACATAGCGCCCCCACCTCCCTGTCTCTGTGGAAGTTAGGAGCCAACCTTCAGTGAGTGACAATTAGCAAAAAGAATTAACTTAAGAGAAAAATATTAGCAAACCCAGGAACAACTCAATCTTCCTACACATCCCATTGATCAATCTCTATCCAAATATCCCCCAATACTTTTTCACTAGCTTACCCCAGTACTTAAAAATCCATTGCCTGCTGTTTCATTAGAGCTGAGCTCAGACTGAGTTATGGCCTCACTCACCTGCAACCTTGAACACAGTCTTCCTTGCCTGTTTAACTTTGATATGCATTTTGTATGGCAAAGGTAATCAGAACATGTAGTCATGAAACTATATTTTAATTTGCCCTGCAATTATTACAAAATCTATTTTGTGTTTCCTTATTTGGGGGTCTCTGATAATGTCTTTCATAAGATGGTAACAGTAAACAGTAGTATTTATTTATTGCTTTTTCAATAGCAAAAATGAATATTGTTGAATAATGAGGGCATATTGAAAGACCACTTGGTCTTTGTCTTAAAACATTGGTGGGAAAATAAATTGTTTCTATTTTGTGGAGAGCCATTTAGTAATATGTATCAATGATTTTAATACATGCTCACTTTTTCACCAGGCAATTCCAGTCTTAAGAATTTATATTAAAAGAATAATCAGAGATCTGCATAATTCTTTATGAAAACATTCCTAAATGCTAAACAATGAAATAATGATTAATAAAAGTGTGGCATATCCAGAAGAAAAATATTATAATGATAATGTTGCTATCAAATAACAGTGGTGACTGATAGTTAATATCATAAATTCATTATCCTTTTGTATTTTTATGCCTATTTGGAGTAGAAAGAGACTTATGATGGCCACAAACTAGAGAGACAATAACAAAGAACTTTGTGAATGAAGTAGCTTTTTGAATAAGGAATTTTTACTTTGATTCTATCACTCCAAGTGGGCTTTAGGAAGTCCATGGTCCTTCAAAGAACAGGCAAATTTGACTCTGTATATACTTTCCAGGTGAAGGCGTTCTTAGATTTAATTAGGTTCTCAAAAAAATTGACAATCTCCAAAATCTTATGAACAAACTCATTGAAATTGACAGAAGAGTATCTCATATTGGACCATATCTCATAGAGTTACCCAGAAGATACCTGGGTATCTCATGAGATACCCAGAAGAGTATCTCATATTGGGTGATTTTTCAGCTACTCCAATAATAACGGTATTTTTAGCCATTCTTCTGTGCGTGCACAGCGTCTGGTAAATGCTGACCCACAGTCTAAATATCATCAGCTAAAAATGCAAATGCAAATGATTTTATTAAACAGGTGTTCGCCATTCCATCAATCAATGATCTTTCCTCACTTAGTTTTGCACAATACCCACAATGTTGCTAAGATTGAGAGAGACTAATAGAATCAAAAGTTCTCTCTCACACATGCAGGTGCAAGCTAGATTTCAAATTATGTACCTATTTGTTTTGTTCGAGGGGAACTTATTTCTTCAGTAACAGCACTTTATTTTGTATGGTAATTGAGCTTTCCAGAAGCAAACTGTGTCTCCTATTATGTTTCCTTGAATGATTTTTTTGTAGAATATATTGAGTTCTGTTTCTTTAAAACCTTTAGAATGTTTTTGCATACACTGTCCAAATGCAACATGGTGAAATCATTAAATAATTGTTATTTAATTGTGGTCCATAAAGCTAAAACATTACCTTGCAAGAAATATAAGTGGCCATCTCTTCAACATTTTAAAGGTATCACATGCAATATTCATCCAGAAAATCATTCATTTACTTTTATTTTTATTTTGATAATATTTTGGGGGCAAATTCTTTTCCCTGCATTAATTAGGAAAGGGAATACTTCATTCCTTTATGTTAACCTAGTTCCCAAGTGAGAGTCATTTATTTTAAACACATTACATCAGAGATAGCATGTCTGAAAGCAAAAGGTAGTTCTGGTCCCATGCACTTTACTTAGTATAACAGGATGTTTAAAGGTAAGATTAGTAGAAAAATACCACCTTTTTGATGAATTCTAGAAAGTTTAACAACTCTAGAATTCATACCTGATCCTTTGAAGAACAAGTGGAATGCAAGTGAATGTAATTAGAAAGTCCTAAGACATGAAAGAAAACGATTTGCTATAAGATTGCTTTTAATAGTACTAGACGAAGAACATGTATGAAAAACCCAGGGACATGGACAACAGTGTGAGAATTGACTGTGGGAGCCGGGGAGTGGGATGGGGGGAGGAGGGCAGAGGGGGAAAATTGGGACAACTGCAATAGAAAAACAGTAAAATATGATTTAATAAAAATAATTTTAGTAACATTATATTAAAAGTGTGTGTCTGAATATTTTTAAAAGCATTAATAATATGTTTTATGTTGCCTTTCTTTCCTCTTGTTTTTCTCTCTCTGATTCTGGGCCATTAGTGTCTTGAATTGTTTATGTCACATAGATATATGTGTAAATGTTTCAAGGTTAACTCCAAGTCTAAATTAGACACGAGTGTGCTTGTATTTCAATTCTTATAATTATAAGTGGCCCCTCTCCAGACTATTTTGTGTTCTATGAAACACAATAGAAAGCATCAAATTAGAGGAAAAGAGTGACTCAAGCTGCCCCAAGCAATTAGGAGAATTAAAGAAAATTACTAGTGAACGCTTTATGTACAGCAGGGGCTCTGTGGATGAAGAAATAGAACTTCTAGTCACACCTGTGCTGATTTGCACTGTGGAACTGAAATTATCATGAGTAAATATAATTACTTAGCAAATTTAATAAAGGGTGTTTGAGGTTCTGAAAACGGCACTTGGATCTACAAATTACCTAATGATACCTACGACAGCACATATTCAATGGGACCTTAAAACACGAAAGTATCTAGAATGTCTGGAATGTAGCAGGATGGTTATGGAGAAATAAAGGTGATAAATTATGCAAATATTGGGTACTAACACACTCATGCATACCCACGCTCTCATATTCTTTCTTTGATTGTATAATTTTGTCAAAATTATTGTTTCTAAATTTCCAATAGCTTAGATAACCAGGCTGTTCTCCTGAATTACAAATAAGATTTTTAAATTTTTTAGTAAAGTATTGGTAAATATTCGTTAATAATTGAAATGAAATGTCCTAAATACACTTTTAATTAACAAATAAAGCAATTATTGCTCTTGAGCTGCAATGATTGGCAATAATTGCTTTATAGAGTTTAATAGTTATGAAATTAACAGAGATAAGTAATAAAAGAAAGAAATTAAGCTACACTTATCATTATAAAGTTAATTTGCATGCTTTTAAGAATCAAAAATGATTAGTCTTTTATTAAATGAATATTAATATAAACATTTATATATCCTATTTTATCTTTGGAGAACTATGGTGACCTACTTAGTCATAATTGATCATTAAAATGCAATAAAATTTATTTTTATTAAAAGGAAATAAAGTTCTTATGTATATTGTAAAACTGCCATGTGGTACAAACCTACTTAGAGTATAAGTCTCCTGCTATAGCGCAAATAACGATTAGTATTCTAATTTAAATCAGCAGAGTGTTAGAAAAAATTTCAGTAGTTTATGTTTAAGCGTAGACAACAGTGTGGTGATTGCTGGGTGGAAGGGGATAAAGGGGACTAATGGTAATGGGACAAAATGCTATAAAGATTAAATAAAAAATAAATAAATACATAAACTAAGAAACTAAAAAAATGGTTTAAAACACTGTATTAGTTTCCTAGGGTTGTTGTAACACAGCACAGACTGAGTGGCCTAAAACAATAGAAACTTATTCTCTCACAGTTCTGGCGGCTGCAGGTCAGAAATAAAGTTTCATGCCAGAGCAAAGGCTCTCGGGAGGGGTCCCTCCTGACCACGTCCACCTTCTGCGGGTTGCCGCTCATCTTTGGCATTACGTGGTCTGTAGAGCCGTAGTTCCAACCTCTGCCTCTTTTGCCACGTGACCTTCCTCCCTGGATACCTGTGCCTGTGTGTCTCCGCATCCCCTTCCTTCTGGGTGTGGGCCTGTGTCTGTTTCCCTTTTCTGTCATGATGCCAATTACTCTGGGTTTTAATCCAGTATAACTGATCTTAATTTTATTATACCTGCAAAGACCCAATTTATAAACAAGGTCCATGTCCTAGTCCGTTTGGGCTGCTATAACAAAAATAAAATAGACAGGGTGGTGTGAACAACGGATATTTATTTTTCAGTCCTGGAGGCTGGTTAAGTCCAAGACCAAGGTGCCAGCTACTTCACTGTCTGGTGAGAGTCTACTTCATGCTTTACAGACAGCCGCCTTTTCACAGTGTCCTTACATGGCAGAAGGGGTGAGTGAGCCTTCTAGAGCCTTTTTTTTTTTTTTTTTGGCAAGGGCACAGACTCCATCAAGAGTGCTTTACATTCATGACATAATCACTTCCCAAAGAGCATACCTTTTGGTTCACAGGCTGGTGCTCAATCCACTGAGTCACACCACACACCTAGGGCATATCTTTTAATACCATCACATTGGAGGTTACGATATCAACACGCTAATTTTGAGGGGAAACCAACATTCATGCATAACATTTATATTTACAGCTTCTGAGCCGGCATGCATTTTTTAGGGGACCCTATTCAACCCAGTGTAAACATGAAATATCAGTGCATGTGTTAAGTCCTAAGACTGACGTCACCAGTTCTGTGAGTGTCCTACAATAAACAAAACTGTTGCTGAATATTTGCCAACGTACAGGAGATGATATTTCTTACTCTATAGTATAGGGGCTAGCAAACATTTTCTGTATGGGGCCACAGAGTAAATATTTTAGGTTTTGTAATGGGCATAGTTGAATTTGTCCCCAAATTATAGTTTTGCGCACAACTGATCTAGTGGACAGAAATTATTTTATTTAATAAGGTAAGTTAAAAAATTAATTCCAAAGAGAATCTACTACTGAAAGCATTGTCCTTAAATTTTCAAAATTCTATTTATTTTCAGTGCTATTTCAAGACCTAAAAAACATGAGTGCAAGGACTACAGATTCTAGTATGTCCTTGGAGATTACTGTGTCTGAAAGTACTTTTAATATTTTATTAATTCAATGAATTCAGTGGGATTTAAAAAACCTTACTGATAAAAACTCACAAATGGTTTAAATGAATAATATATTACTTAAAGTGCCTACTAGAGTGTTTTGGACATTGAGTGATGCCCTGTCTTGAGACTTAGATGAATTCACTAGTATGCTTAAGAATATTCACATTGAGTTGTGAGTGTTGCTGAATGATTATTTTAAATAAAAGTTATTACATCATTAATAATATTATTCTTGTAATTTTATAGTCAAATCAATAAATAAATTGTTACTAAGTTATATGATTTTTGTAGAAATACTAAAAGTTTTAACTATGAATGCTGAAAAATCAACAGTCAGTGAACATTTTGAATTACTGAAGGAAAATAAAGATCAATATTATAAAACTGCTGCGAATCTCATCCATTTAAGTTTGATTATCAACAGAGGTTAAATTATAAATAAAAAAAATTGCTAAATAATTTTTACCATGGTGAGTTTAGGAATGAAAACTTTAACTTCATCTACTTGTCATTTTAAATATATAGTGGGCAAAAGTAGGTTATAGTTATGAGTATGCAAAGCAAAGATTTTATTCTTGTATAATTTTTATTAATTATTATATTCTTTTATATATGAACAACAATAAAACCCTGGGTGGGGCCTAATTTTGCCCCACCCAGTGTGTAACTCTTGCTTCAAAGGAAGATGTCCTGAAACTTATGGATTGCATGCAGAAATAGATTCTATCAGAAGAGGCCTAGATCCATTGTGCCTGCACCTCGTGGCCTGTGCAAATTTTACCTGTGTGGTATATTGGACTTCTTCCACTGAGTGGCACAGATCACCCTAGCATATCTAAATGTCACCAAATCTTGTTGCATCCATTCAACATTTTTATAAGATTATTTTTATTCTGACCAGCCCCTCCATTCCTAACATGCCACCTTAATTTCAGCTGCTAGATACTTCCTTCTAGAATTCTAAACATGCTGCTCTCCTCCTTATGCCCTCCTGTACCCCCTCTAAACTATTCTCTGCACTCTCCTGGGAGTGTGTTTTAAAGTCCTTTACATATTGACTTTAGAGCTCAGAATAAATTTCAAACTTTTCCTTAAACAGCTTTGTTGAGATGTAACTGCTAAATAAGAAACCACACATATTTAAAGTATATTATTTGATGAATTTTAAAATACATATACACGTATAAAGTCATCACTACAATCAGGAAAATAAACACCTCTGTGGCTTGCAAAGTTTCTTGCTGTTCCTTCGTGTTTTTTGTTTGTGTTTTCCTGCCTTTTCTTTTACTGAAAGAACACTTAACACGATATTACATCTTAACCAAAAAATTAAGTGCACAACATTGTCACCTACAGGCACTATGTGGTACAATAGACCTCTAGAACTTACTTACCTTGCATAACTGAAACCGTACACCTCTTGAACACTTATTTCATCAATGCGATATACCACATTAACGGAAGGGTAGACAAAATCACATGATCATTTCAACATGCAAAAATGGCATTTGACAAAACTCAACCATTTTCATGGTAAAAAACACTCAACCGACTAGGTATAGAAGGAATTTACATCAACATTATAAAGGTTATATATGCCCACAACTAGCATCATAATTAATTTTGAAAACCTGGAAACTTTTCTTGTAAGAGAAGGAACAAACAAAGGTGCGCACTCCTGCCACTTCTACTCAACATAGTACTGGAAGTCCGAGCCAAAGAAATTAGGTAAGAACAAGAAATAAAAGGCATCCAAAATGAAAAGGAAAAAGTAAAATTATATCTATTTGCAGATGTGATTTACTATGCAGAAAATCCTAAAAGCTCCTCAAATGTCTGAAATTAACACAAAATGTCCTACAAGAACTTGCATATATATTGCAAGATTCTTGCAAGAACTTGCAAGATTTCTTTCCTACTTCCTTTTCCTAGTCCTATTCACTCGTATATGTATCTGACAAACATAGATAGATAGATGATATACATATATGCCTATGTATATCTAATATATATGAACATTGTATGTAATATGTATGAAGCATCCTATGTTATATATGAATCCTCCTGTGTGTATATTGCCTCAGCTCCTATTAAGGTCATTCTGTCTTTTATACAAAGCATCCTCTTTATTTACCTCAAATACCATTACACCTTGACTTTTTAATTTAGTTATCTTCTAATTGTCCCTTAGGATCACTCCACTCACCTATTAAACCTATGAGTCCATTCATCACTCTCTCGATCTGATTTGGATGAGTAACCTCTTTGAATTTAAGGCAACCCATGTAAAAGTTGTACGTAGTCTATACTCTGTTGAACTGATGAATTGATGAATGTATTTTATCACCAAATAGACTATAAATCTCACCGAAGGCAAGCGATACGGTTAGGTGTTGAACCAGAACAATGTCCTGTACACCTTAAACTCTGTAAAACTTTGATGGCTTAATGAATAAATTAATGAGTAAAAAACAGAGAGGCAAAAATCATTTTTTAAAGAAAGAGGTTTATTTTAGCTGGATCATAGTGTCTAGGGAAGGGAGAGGTTAAGAAATGTTGCAAAGGCACGTTGAAGTAGCTTGGTAAAGGATTTGGCACACCGAGGAGAGAGAACTTAATTGCCCATGCAAGTGATGGAGTACAATCGATGGATTGTTGAATAGAATTATGGATTATGAGCCCTGGCTAGTGTAGCTCAGTATTGAGTGCCATCCTGTAAACCAAAGAGTTGCCAGTTCAATTCCCGGTCAGGGTACATTCTGGGTTGCGGGCCAGGTCCCTAGTTGGGGGTACACGAGAGGCAACCACACATTGATTTTTCTCTCCCTTTCTTTCTCCTTCCCTTCCCCTCTCTAAAAATAAATAAATAAAATCTTTTAAAAGAATTATAGATTATGAAATTTAATCAGGCAATGGTGACTGAAATGAATGGAAAAGAGAAAAATTGCCGATGAGAGTAGTTAGAACAGAGCGGCGTTAGTCTATTCTAGCCACCAGAAAAGTGGTAGTTGGAAAGGTCATCAGTTGAACCGTTCTGTTTGCTTTGATTTGCTTTCCCTCACTTTCCCTCACATGAGTTAATTCTTGTGCTCACCAGGCCTATATACCCTTGTGACCTTTGGGAAGTCTAATAACCTATAAGTCAGAAGAATTAAGAACACTTCCCCCTATGTAGTAAAAGTGGACTTCACTCTCTTTTCAAAAGGTTTTTTTTTCTACTTCCTTTCCCTAGTCCTATTCACTCATATATTTACCTGATGAACATATTTTCAGATTACTTAACCTAAATCTTCTCATTAACTTCGGAGGACTTTAAAGTTCAACTATATTTTTAAAACTGAAGGTTTTAGAAGATTTTATACCCCCAGAGTTTGCTATGCCAATCACCTAATTATAATTATCACTAATATTTATTTAAGGATAACTATGAGCCAATCATTAAGCTGAATAGTTTAAATGCTCTGTCTCTTTTAATTGCCCCCACAGAATTGAATTAGAAATCTTATTTTCACAAGTGAAAAAGTTGGTACTTCTTCAGGTGATAAAACTTGTCAATGCCAGATGAATAGCTGGCACTAGGGGAAGTCAAACAATAAACCCTGTCATCTTAATTACAAAGAAAGTATCAACTGATGAATCCTCCTATTCCAGAACCAAAATATATATTTTGATGATGTGCTAATATAATCTTGTAGAATCAGAGGAGCATAAGGAAGGCCAGGGTTTCATCCTGGCCATGGCAGAAATAATAACAATACGACTGATTTTAAAATCAAAACATTAAAATCGATTTAATGAATTTTATATGAAACCAGATAAATTGAGGATGGAAAACAATAACCACATTTGCATAATGGGAATATGGTTCTGCCTAAGTGGTTACAGGAAATTATTTTCTCACTATTAATGCAAACACATAGTTTTTCATTTTATTTTATCTAATTACATTAAACAATGTTCCTGGGCAGTAAATAGAGGGTGTTTTTTCTACAAAAGAACATTTTTAATTGCAACATTTGTTTTTTCCAATTCAGCAAGACATTTCAAGTGAGTTCCTTTTTTGTGATCTTGCAGACAAAACAGACATTTAACTTCAAATTTTCACTTTTTGTGGAATTACCTTTGCACTTTGATCTTTAAACAATGTAAAATATTATACTAGCTAATATATCTTGGTAAAACAAATGAGAATTCTGTTAAGCAACACAATAAAACTAATTTTCTTTAAATTTAAAATTTTAAAAACCAAGGGCTATTTTTTAATTGAAAAATTTTACTCGCTGAGATTACATAACCTCAAAATACCATCATATTTCACTCCAGGGTGAACCATATATTTTTCAGGATTAAAAGTCGAGTTGCAGTTCTTTGAGTGAAATAATTTACAGTAACACAGTGGGGATGCTGAGTAAGAGCGTGTGAAGAAGGAGAATTCACGGCGTTCAAACACATGGATACAAAGCTTTGCAAAATTTTACTTTGAAATATTTGGCTCTCCAAATTAATTTTAATCCTTTATTCTGATTATAATGAATTGATTTTATTCTTAAATTTAATTATAAAGATTTTTCTGAAGCATGTGTATGACCCCTCACATATTTTCTAGACAATTTAGGAGTATATTTATAGATTTAAATTTCAGACATTTTTTTGAAAATACAGAAAATAGACTCAATCCATAGCGTACCCCACATTTTTTTAATCTAAGTCTACATTCTGTAATCAAACATATAACACTATTAAATATATTAACTAACATCAAGCAAGATTTCTACTTCTTAGAGAAGCATTTAGCTTTATCACAGTCATTTTTGACAATCCGTTTTGCTATACATAAACTTCATAAATTCTTTCTATAGATATAATTTTAATTGTTTTATATATTCATACTTTATATTTCTGAAATTAAACATCACATGTATATGTTTCCTGTTTTATCCAAACAGATGTTTGGAAATAAATATAGGCTACAGAATTCCCTATTATTTTAAAATGAATAGTTATGTTGACTATAATAATTGTTTATTCTCAAAAAATCACTGTATTTTATTCACTAAGTTAATAATTCAACTATTTAAAGCAATTTCTATAACCCATGCATTGTGATGATTTGTGAGAGAATATAAAAATGATGCAGCCCTGGATGGTGTGGCTCAATGGATTGAGTGCTGGCCTGTGAACCAAACAGTTGCAGGTTCAATCCCCTGTCAGGGCACATGCCTGGGTTGTGGGCCAGGATCCCAGGAGGGGGAGAGAGAGAGGCACCCACACATCGGTGTTTCCCTCCTTTTCTTTCTTCCTCCCTTCCCCTCTCTCTAAAATTAAATAAATAAAATATTTTTAAAAGTGATGCAATGTTTTATAAGACATGAGGGATTCATTCATCACAAAATAACTATTGACCACTCATGACTCAAAAGAACAAATTTTTTCCATTAGAGTGTAAGGTGGAGAAATAGTCATAATGGTAATGAATAGTGTTTCAGTTAGGTCTCAATGATACTAGAACATTATTAAGCATATATGGGGAAATCAAAGAGAAATTGAAATAAAGAGAATAGTATGAAAAATGGCATAGAAAAATATGACTTTGAAACAGGAATTTTTGGATAATCAGTCTAGAAAATAATTTGAGATTCTTCCTTTTCCATAAATTAATATGCTCAGTTATTAATCTCATTGAATATTGCTTCAAAATACCTCTAACTTTGTTACTTATTTATTTTCACTGTTACTGTGCTCTAATACAAGTTTTTAGCATCTTGATGACTGTTCCCCAGCTGAGGGTGTTTTTGCTCTCAAATGGATATTTGGCAATTCCTAGAGGCATTTCCCACGTGACAGGGAACATGTTACTACATGAATCAGTGGACTGTGGCCAAGGGGTGATGTTAAATATTTTACAATGCACAGCACAGACCCTCACAACAAGGATTATCTTGTCCAACATATCAACATATGAAGGTTGAGAACCCATAATCAAGACTACGTCGATAGCTCTCTCACCTGATCCCTGCTTCAACAAGTTCCCATATCTAAACTAGAACTCATGGATACGTGCGTTTGCGTGGGCATACAGGACATTTCAGCTGCAGTACCGAAAACAAACTGAATCATGGAAGAATACATTGCACTTGCTGAGTGTGAGTTGTCTGCAAAACTGTCAAGTAGAGATATTTATTAGCTTGTTAAAAATCCAATGTTTGGGGTCAAGAGAACCAAGGAAGGAACACCAAGTTCTTTCAAAATGTAAAAATTTGCATAGAGGCTGTAAGGCATCAGTGAACATCAGTCCCAGCTCAACACCAAACCTCTCTTAATTTTGGCTGTCTCAATCCTACTCTTGATGTACCGAGGATGTTTTTTTTCATCAGCCATTTCCAAGAAGTCTTCAAAATACTGTTCAGTTCAAACAGAGGTGCATCTTTTCTTTCATAAAGAAAAATCACCAAGGCGGAATTTGAGCTTAAACATTTTACCCAACATTTTTAGATTAATTAATAGTCATATTACACATGCTTGCAATTCATTGTATTTTTAAAAATCTTGAGGTATCTGTGTTGGCTGAACAACCTAGTTCCATACTGGACCCAGCTTTTCCCAGTTGGGGAGAAAAAAAGGCTTTATTTGTGCTAGATTCTTCTTGCATTAAAACATCGTTTAAATATTTTAACTTCATTGATTTGTTAAACTTATCAAATGGTTTACTTAGTAAAATAAATACTCAATTCAGAAAATAAATTAAACCAGTTACTGCATGCAGATTCACATACATAATTGAATGGCCTTAGATCACCCATTTATTTTCTCAAAGAGAGGTGAAGACTTCTTTTTCACTGACATAATCGCTCTCTGTTATATTCCTGAGGTTGTATGCCATAAATATAGTCACTAAGACAGAGGAAAAGAAGCAAGAGAGATGCTAGCAGATTTTAAAATTGTAAGAAACAAAAACCTAAAATTGAGAAAATATTACCTTTTAATGTGCTTTTCCTGCCAGATTTCCTCAATGCAATTTGTAGACTAATGAATTACACTATACAGGTTTGTGACTGAAAATGTAAAATGAGAATACACTAAATATTATACACACACACACATTTACTGACCACTTTTCAAAAGGCATTAAATTTGTGACTGTATTTATAGCTATGAACAAGACAAGGAGGTACTTTTTTGAGCTTCTAGTGTGGAAAAAGAGACAAAATTCAAAGAACCAATTCCAACAATTAATTATTGAAATGCCGATTAATGATGTTTGTGAAAATTAGAAGTTGCTAAGAGAGCATATACCACAGGACATTAGCTCACAGATTCAAATAAAGCTCTCTCAATGAGATTATGAACGGACTGAACTCCTAAGGATTTGTGATAACTGAGTAGGTGAGCAAAAGAGGGAAAAGTCCATCCCATGAAGAGAAAAACACATGGCAGAATGTCCTTAGGAAAAAGGGGGAAATCAATCACTTGAACAGTGAAAAATGTCTGGAAGAATGTAGGGTGGGTAACGGTCTGGAGCCAGTTTTAGAAATAATGTAGAACAAAATGAGCAAGAGTCAAAACATGCATATTCTAATCCATGTAAAGAGGATAGCCTTCACCCTCTGTCAACAGAAAGCTGTTAAAATTTTAAGAGTGAGTTGGGAAGGATATATGTGTGTGTATTGGCATACATGACTCGAGCTGCAGTTCCAAAAACAAATCGAATCAGGGAAGAATACACCTAGGGAAACAAAAATGTACCTCTTCAGAGAGAGACTAGGTTAAATGGTATATGTTGTTACAAGTGGATGTGCAGGAAAAAAAGGATTTAAAGGATTAAAATAGTCAGAACTTGATGAAAAGAATACAGGCTATGATGAAGGGAAGGTGGGGGGAGATTATGGCTTTAATTTTATAGTTAGGAAAACTAGATTTCTAAAAGTATCATTCAGTAAAATAAAGGAAACCTTTTACTTTAAAAATTAACATTAGCAGAGGAGCTACCTTGGTATAAATTTTAGACAATTTAAACTTGAAGTGCCCATTAGATACCCAAATGAAGATGAAAAATTATGTAGGGCAACATATGGCATTATAAGCATTTAATATATATTAGCTTAAAATAAATACGTGAATGTATGAATGAAGAAACATTTAGCATGATATTTATTTGGTCTCAAGAGAAGAAGAAAATATTTACCAGATGAAAGTAGAAAATTGAGTTACTTGGCAAAGGTCATCTGGAAGCATCAAGGAAAGAATTAAAATAAAATGGAAAAGAAGCGTAAGCTTATATTAAATTATGTTGAGACCAGTAGCTATTTATTTTTAAGATTGGAACACTTTTCTCAGAACTTATAATACATTGAAATACATTGGAAATATTATTCATACACATATCTAAGTCAAATATGTAATCTACCTAGTGGTTTTGGCCATACATTTCCCTGTCAATATTTCTTCAGTACATACTATGAAAATACATGAGAGATATGAGATTTATAAGCACAGACTGAGTAATTTTTAGATAAATAAATAAGAAGTGAAAATCTAATTTAAAACATATCACAAGACTAACATTTGTTATATGCACAAACTACATTTTAATAGATCATATAAGATGAGAAGGTTTCCTTTTTACATTTCAATTGCACTGGTTGACAATGTTGTCCATTTTCCACTATTATTCTTGTCAGCGTGTCTTACTGTTGTTCAGTTTTTATTATTGGATTTGCTATAAAAGATTATGTTTGGTTATAAGCTTTTAAGAGTAACAATATTATTTTGGGCTATATAAAGTTTTTTAATTCAAATGAATTTTTTCCATGTTTGTATCAACCATGTTCTTCCATAATTGAATTTATTGGAAATAGGGAACATACTGGTAGTACAATTCAGTGATTTAAAATCCTTTTAATGGAGAAAAATACATTTTACCTTTGAAAAATGTAATTTTCATGAATAAAAGCATTCTTACATTCAAAGATCATAAAGTAGTCATTCTGAGAGTCATTCTGTGGTACATTTTCAAATTTGTAACTATTTTTGACTGGCAAATGAAGGGAAAATCTGAATCTCTGTTTTCTGGGATGGAGTGAACATCAGAATAGCAGCCTTCAACATCTTAAGGCAAATTAGGTGTGTTGAGGAAATATAATTAGAAACAAAATATCCTTCCCACCTTAAAAGAAAGAAAGTCATTTTATTATTGAATAAGTACTAAACCAGAATATAGTACACATCACAGGAAATCCACTTACAGGTTTAGAAAAAAGAAATTGCTTCTTTTTTTTATAGCCAATCAGATACTACACGTTACATAAATGTATTCCAGAGAAATAATAACTCGTCCTCAAGTAAGTAGTCTTGACAATACCATTTGTCACATTGATTACATTCCATCCCCATTTGTGCTAGCTAATTGACATGGTCCAAAAGAAAAATAAACTTCTCATATCTTAGAACAAGAGCTAGTTTTACAACTTGGAGAGAAGCACCTGCCAAATTTAGGGTTCCTATATTCCCACAGAAACTAGGAAACAAGGATGCTATTTTCCTTGATGATTCCTTCTCAAGGAGAGGGTTGCAGGTCCTG
>PVJI01012423.1:0-51753 GCA_004026765.1 Micronycteris hirsuta | reverse complement strand
AAGCAGATTATGGAGTTCTTAAAGAATTTTCAAATGCAGTAAAATTACTAGGGCCTGCTATCAAAAATACACATTTATAAGAATGAGAATTCATGCTCTCAAATTGCCCTGAGCTTCCATATCTCATACCATTCTATATCAGAAGTTTCTTCTTCCTTGTCAGTATCTCCTCCTCTAGAACATACGCTCTTTGTGTCCAGAGAGTGGCTGATCTGTTCTTGCATCGCCAGCAACCAGTGCAATGCCTGTCTCATAAGAGGCAAAGTCAGTAAATATCTATGAAATAAATAACAAATGAATGAGCAAAATTATGCCTCCACTGAATATCTGAAGAATACAATTTCAAGTTTACGTGCTAGCAGATGAAGCAAGACTGTCAGAATTAAGCAAAAATGAAAACTGTGTTTTCCTACACCACCAGAATTTAAGAAAACCATTGTGATTCACATGGACCTGAGCTTTACTGTCTCTTTCCCCTGCTATTTGGATTCCAACCTGGTGACGGAAAATTGAACATTTACAGGAGGCATCACAAGGAGGCCACATCTGTGCCGTCAGAAAACCACAAAACGAAGAGTGAAAATTTAGGCTGCCTTATCTGAAATCACTATGACACAAGTAACCGTTATGACCAAATACGTGATGTTTCTTAATGAGACACAAAGTCCAAAATAAGCTTTACATTATAATTTTATAGCACTTTTCAGTTAATAAATCATCTCTAAAAATTAAAATTTACAAGCATATACTTGATGCATGTAGAGAGAGATCCCACAAATAAGTGCCATATATATAATGCACATATATATGCACACACATATATATACACATACACATATATACACATACATATATAGATATTGAACTTCATAAAACCTTTTGAGGCAGTTACGTTAGAAATAGTATTATATTTACAGGTCACTAAAATGCATATTAAAGAAGTTAACTTACTTGCTCATCCATGCAGGACCAAGATTCAACCATGGATCCTGCCTTTAGTCATGTGAACAGAACTAGTCTGTGTGGCCATCAGTTCCCAGAGAGCCTCTACGAGCTCTGTGGGAAGGAAAAGCATTTAGTCCTGACGTTCACCCAGACCCCTTTTCCATGTGCTTGCTTGACCTGCCTGTGTCTCTGTGGCTTCCCGATCCTCTGGACTGTTAGGGTGCCAGTTCTCTCATTCTCAACCTATCCACTTATCTGCCTTTGTCAGACCCTCCCCCAACCTTAACCCCAGCCCTACACTGGTTATATTAATTCCCTTGCTTCCAACAGGGAAAAGTAATCAGACATTCTTCTGGGATGCTGGCACCCCAGACTGCCATCCCAATGGGACCAGGGCAGCATAGTCAGGACCCATCTGGAGTCTGAGTTGCACACTGCTCCAGGATGGAACCCTGGCACTGAACTCAGCTGCCTGCCCTCTCAGCCTAGGTGTCAAAGAGGCAAGCAAGCACCCCCTGGCACAATTGTCCTCAGACTTCCTGAGAGTCTCAGGTAGGATGTGACCTTTCTCCGCTTCCCTTCGCAGACACAGAAGCTTGGGTTTCAAGATACTGGTCTGATGTCCATTAGGGAAACAAACTATAAGGTGCTATTCTCCTACAACCTGGAAACCAGAGACTATCCTGGCTTCTAGCTTCCCAAGGACAGTCTTGTCTGCTAAAATACTAAAACACACTGAGCCACAGTGTTTGTCAAGGGGGTCGAATCACTGTCTGACACAACAACTGGATTCGCTCCAGTCTCCGCCCCGGGGCCTCCCCCACCCCTACTCTGTCAGTGCCTCCAGTGGCCTTACTTGCCTGCCCGCCACGACCCTCCCACAGTCTGGACCTCAGCCCAGAAGGACTCTGTCTAGCCTTGTACTAAGGACCAGGGGCGCCTGCCTCTACAGCCAGTCCATGGGAGCCTTGGGCAGCAGTGGCAGCAGTGGGTTTATAAGTTATAAAACCTTCTTTTTTTAAGTTGTCTCACTTCATTCTTAAAGAACCTGTAGTGAATTTTCAATACAAAAATTAGAATTCTCAAGATTTCACAGACGAGGAAAGTGAGCTTCGGAGAAATTAGAAGGAATGTCAATGCCAAAAATCTCCGTTTATGTCAGATCCTGAGCTGAAAGGTGGACAGTCTGGTTCCAGCTGCGCGGCAGGGAAAGCGGGCAGGAGGCTGGGGTACAGAGAATGGAGATTTCATCTCCACAGGCCTGCCTGGGCTAGGCAGTGGCTCACACTGAGGAGGCTTTCCTGTCACGGGGATCGAAGTTCAGTAATGGTGAATTAGAGGTGACTCACCGGCAACGGCGAAGAGCACTGAGGCAGCATTTGGACAGCGTTTAATCCTAGTTGTGCTAGTGTTAATGGAACCACATAGGGAGTAACCAGAGATCAACGAACTTTGGGATCATGGGCATATTGGAGAAAGTTGGGTTTCCCCCCCAGTAGCCTCCGTTCTGAGGAAACACTCGCAAACATGTTGTGACAGGATTTTTGCAGGAAACAGAGCATGCGCAGTGCCTCCCAATTACGCCACAGCCCTTACTCCCCGACGTGGCCTCCAGGGCCATGCACTCCGCTCTGCCCACCTCCCCTGCCTCAGCTTCACCCCGGTCCCCTCACCCCCACACTGCAGAGATGAGCTGTCTGCAGTTCCTCAGCAAGATCATGTTCTATTCTCAGCTCCTTCCCCGTACTTTCATTTCTGTCTGGGACATCCTTACTCCATGTTCTTTTTTCTTGTATCATCCTCCACAAATAAGCTTAGCCATTATTATATTAGGAAAACCTTTCTGAATCTCCCTAATTATGGATTAGTAACCCCGTGTTTCCTCTTCTTCTCATGCACTGTACTGTCCCCTCCATGTAATGACATCGCTCGCTAAACATAAACTCCTCAAAGGCAGAAATCATTTACAGCATTAGAAATGTGTCTGGCGCGTAGCATATACTCCAAACATGTTTACTAATTTACTGGTGAATTCTTATTGTTAAAGAGAATTTAATTCCAGGGTTATCTACATTTACAAGAATTAGAATAGTAGCAAATAGGAGTAGAAATAGAGGGACAGCCCTGGCTGGTGTGGCTCAGTGGATTGAGTGCCGGCCTGAGAACCAACAGTTGCTGGTTAATTCCCCGTCAGGGCACATGCCTGGGTTGCAGGCCAAGTCCCCAGTGGGGGCCATGTGAGAGGCAACCACACATTGATATTTCTCTCCTTTTCCTTCTCCCTCCCTTCCCCTCTCTGTGAAAATAAATAAATAAAATCTTAAAAAAAGAAAGAAAGAAATAGAGGGACAAAACTATAATAAATGACAAGTTAAGTTGGAGTAAATTTGGATATTCTGTGCTGGATATTCTGTTTGTCCCTTTTCCTACGTACTGTCCACCCTAATCTACCCTGCTCTGGGCTCCATGAGGCTGAACTTTGGGGACCACATATACCAGGTTCCCTTACCTTCTGGCTTCCTGCTGGGTTCTGCCAGTGGATGCACCAGATGGCGATTATAAGGCTGAAGGAGTGATTGGTAAATTAAGACATTTGTTTCCTTGGCTTCCTACTTTGATAAGCTGAATCCAAGCCATTGAACTGCCAAAGTGCTCGTCTCCTGTGAGGTAACCCTCTCCTGTTGCTGCAACCCTCACCCGGCTCTGGGAGGGAGGCCAAGGCTTTACTGTCACTTGTAAGTTTCCCTTTACACTTCCCCACACACATACTTGAAATTTTGGGGGTAGGGGAGGGTACCACCTTCCTACAAGGACCCTAATCCATGTGGCCTTACATTTTGTGCAGTTTGGACTTAACTCTGTAGGAAATGAGAATCAAAAGCTTTTCAAATAGAAATATATCCATACAAGTAAAATATTAGCAGAAGAAACAATGCATTACACTACAGGTTCCTTAGGAGCAGAGCCCTTGCTTTATTTGGTGCTTTAACTTGTGCCTAAAACAATGTGTGATTTCATAGCCCACAACACATCCTTATTAAACAAAATAAGTAGCCTTGAAAAAAATGAAATCTGTGTAAACTAAAGCTGGAATTTTAATCCAGTGCAGACAAAGAGAATGTATTTTTAAGAGGCCATAGTTACAGGAAAGAAAGAGTAACCAAACAGGTAGATTCCAGAGATCTAATAAGCTCTGAGCAGGCAATCGAAATGAACAATTCCCTGAGAGAGCAGAACCAGAGAAGGGCCTGTTCCTATGTAGGTGCTGTGCCAGGTCTTACAGAGCCATCTTCCTGTGATCACAGATAACTCCCTCTCAGCGATAACCACCCCAGGACAGCACTGCACTGAGCTGTTACTGCTTTACAATCCATAGGACAGACCTGGAATCAAAGGCAGCACCATCAGCAAGGCACCACTTACCTCATCCTGCAGACGTCACTCTGACAGCAAGAGGTGGTTGACTTTGATAAACTTTCCAAGTATAGAGCCCAGGAGGGTATTTTTAGAATCAGGAAGACTACAAGACAAGTACAAGATACTGAACAGAACTGAGGGAGTGAGGGGGAGAAATTAAACAAAGAGGAACGCGGCTGGATTTCCTGAGCAAGTTCTTCTACTTCCCCCTTGTGGCCAAATTTTCCTAGAACTATGATTTTTTTTCCTCCCTCAAAGTAACACTTACTATTATCTGAGTTGAATTAGCAAAATAAAACTTGGTCATTGCAATAAAGATATGAAAAGTGCTTTAGGGTGGGGAATGTGCAAATTCTGCAGCCGAGTTTTATACATGGATTAATGTTTCCACAAAGGCTGAATGAGGAACAAACAGATCCGCAACCTGGAGATTGACTAGCACGGGGAGGTGACCTCCATCTGCATAGAAACTCATCTAATTCTCATGAGAATCCTGTATAGTAAATATCATTGCCCCCAAATTAGTAATCTAAAAGTAGACGTGAAAGCTATTATATATTTAATGTCCACTGTGTTCGAGCACATGCAGGCGTTCTGCATGAACTCATTGAACCCTCAAAATATCTGTGTGGGATTAAGTCAGAATACCAACTGAAGTTCCCAAAGAAATCTAGCCTACATGTGACAGAGAGGGAACTTGAACCTGATCTTAAAACTATAAAGTCTCCATTATTTCTACTCTTCCATGTTGTCTCATCATTTTCTTTCTGAATTCCCCTTTTTAACTTTCTGCCAGGTGTTTCTTAAAGTTGGTTTTGCACACCTCCAGTAGAGTCACCTATGACCTCTAGATTTCCCTACCTCTATATCATTCCACAAATCCTCTACCTACCAAATAGGGTAGAGACTCTCCTCTTGACCTTATGCATTAATTACATATTCATATTAATAATTACTGGGATAATCAAAATTAGAATATGCACTTTGTTCTTTTTAGCTCACCCTGCTCCTAGAACAGGAGACACACTGGAGATAGTGCAGCATTATTTCCTCCAACATTGTAGTAAGCATATTTAGATTCAGGGATAACAAACAGTGAGGCTTATCACATTTTCTGAGTTGGAAATGGAATAATGGAGAGGTGCAGAACTTGTGAACAGCTGCCTTTGGGGGCGTGTTTGAAAAAACCCTGCAAAACCACATGGAGCTTTTCAAAACACTATGTAACAGAGGGGCTGAAGGAGTGAGGGTATTACCTGCTAGTTTGTCTGTTTTATCCACACCAGAGAATCTTAGTTCTCATTTACTAGGACCACTGGGTGTATTTAATTCTGCCAAATTATCTCATAATAGTTAAGTGATAACTATAAAACATTAATTAGCATATTAAAATATGTTACACAGGGTGTTGGAGGAGTTGTTATAGGCGAGGTGGATGGTAATGGAACAGAAGACCTGGAAGAAGTGGTTATCAAATTCCAAATGTTTAATATGTTATTTCTTCAGTGCAATAGATAACCCAGTAATGAGCAAGAGCCCAGTTGCTACTTGACCTTAATTCCTGGCTTTATAACTCATAACGTTGTAACTCTTATTCTATCTAAGTCTCTGATCCCTCATTTGTAGTGATGATAACGAAAACCTGTTATGAGGCTCAAAAGAGTAATGGCCTTGAAAGCTTTGTATAAGGAAGCTCCCGTCGATGTCCGCTGATTGTGTCAGAGCCTGAGCTCCACGCCACCCCAAATTTACCTTCCAGAGGGCATCTCCTCAGAGCCAGCTGACACTGGTTGTGCCGTGGCTAGGGTCAAAGCCAGGAGCACCCTGGATGGCATCATTTCTTTGGTGATTTCTCTACTAATGAGACTCTTTTTCATGCCTTGAAACTGTATCTTGTATTTATACAACAGATACATGTTTTCCAATGCAATTCTATATACTTTCTCACTTGGTTTGACAACCAACACTTAACCTTCACGGCCAGTGGGCTGTTGCTGTGGCCAGTCCTACCACTGCACTCTTAAGCTTTGATTAAATCCTCTCAGGAAGACCCGGCGGGGAGCACCCACATTCGCCCGTGGCATGAGGTTGGAACCTAGGCTGGAATGTGGAAAAGCTATTGAAAGCACACATGGCAAACCTCTGCCCTTTGCCTCTAAGCACCCACATAAAATACTTGCTGGACTACATGGCAACCCCCAAGAGGTTGCAAATTGTTTGACACTAATATTACATCTGTATCATGACAGAAGTTAAAAATAAGCTATTATGTACAGGAACAGTCTGATTATAAATGCAAAGCAACTATGGAGAGACATAGAGAACAATTTCTTTGTTGGTGAGAGTAGAGGTAGACTTGGAACATTTTAATGCATTTCTTTCCACTGTTTTTCTGTGAATATTTATGGCATTTCTTTGTTTTATAAAGAAAGATAAAACCACATATAGAATTTTTAATCAGACAATAAGTAAAAGTGTATATATATATATATATATATATCTTGTTCCAGAGTCTTCTCAGACTATGAACATGATTATCTGAAGTTGCAATAGAAATACAGTGTTCTTATGAAATGGCGATAGTATTGAGGACACTCCTAACTTCAACCACGTCGGCACTCTGAGGACCAGAGCAAGTTATGTTAGGCTCCTCCTTTGTGTCCCCATGGTATTTTTGTCACGTATTCTGAACCACAACAAATCTGTCTTCCCACAACTACATGACGAGCCCTCTGAGG
This sequence comes from Micronycteris hirsuta, assembly GCA_004026765.1. NCBI lineage: Eukaryota > Metazoa > Chordata > Mammalia > Chiroptera > Phyllostomidae > Micronycteris > Micronycteris hirsuta. Next base: position 44,653 of record PVJI01012423.1, on the reverse strand, counting down.
ACAGGACCTGTGGGCAGTCTATCTTGGGGAGAGAATTCAATGTAGTAGTTAAGAAGAGAGAACTCTGGAATACAATTGCTCAGGTTGGTTTGTTAACCCAGCTATTTGACATTTAGAGAATTACTCCACTTCCCTGCTGTAGAAAATAGGACACCAAGGCTTATTCCAAGAATAAAATCAGATCATCCATGTATGAAGATGTTAGTGCATAGCAAATGCTTACTAAACATTACTGTAGATCCAGACCCTAGCACTGAATGTAACACGGAAAGGCACCAAAAAATTACTGAACCAAATACCTTCCAGCAGGAGCAATGATTATGAAGTTGGGTCTAAAACGACTGCTCCAGGTCTGTCACCAACTAGTTGTGCGATTTCATACAAGTCGACCTCTCTGGGTTTTGGCTTTCTTGTGTGTAATCTGTGAGCACATACATCACCAAACTATAATGAGGGTCACCCAAACACAGCATGCTGAAACGCTGTGAGTAGCTTTTCCTGAGGGTGAATTCTCAGAAGTATAAATTAAAGACTGAATATTTTTGAAGTTTTTGAGATATGTTTTCTTTTTCCCCTTTCTAGAAGGGCTGTGTACCAGAATCCATGTTTTCCTCTCACCAAAAAAGAGGATTGTTATTTTAAAATGATAGGCTACTTTGATGTTTTCTCTAGCTATTATAGTTGTTTTATAGTTGCTCTGTGCTTGTTACTATAGAGGTTCAGTTTTTCAGTTTTTTACACGTGTATTGACAATTTGTATTTTTGTGCACTTTCCCCTTGGTTCCTTTGTTCATTTGTATAGGACCATTCAACATTTTCTTGTCAATGTGTTTCATTATATATTGAGTGTTAACATAATGTTAGATTTAGTAATTATTTCTTTGTTGGAGATACCAACATAAGCATGATAACAAAACAGAACAGAAGAAAACACTAAACCATAAGGCTCTTAACAAATACTAGTTTTTTGGTAACATTTTAAAATAATCTCTAAATTCCTAATTACAAGCCAAATTTAGGTTTATAAAATTCATTTCTATTAGTCCTTATATCCTATAGACATAGCCTTATATTAACAAACATTATGTTGTTAGGAAAATGTAAAACTTCTGGAGCATCCAAATAAAACTGTATGAAGATGAGGTTAAAAACTTAAAGTTGTCACATTTCTTTAAAAGAGCCTGCTTTTGCAATTAGAAGCTTGAGTGAGTTCTCACTGATTCAAGTTTAGAACCTCTTAAAAAATTTAATGAACCAAAACAGTTGTTCTAATATTAAACACCTTCTCAGTAAATCCTAAAGAGGTTTAGTATTGAACCAGAATAACATTTGTTTTCCTAAATTCAGACAGTCATTTACCTTAATACATATTAAAAGGTTTTGAAATATCTGGCAAAATAGGATTAGTTTTATTTTTTCTCCAGTCTCCAAAAACAAAAACAAAAATCTTACCTTATATAGAGAACACTAGGCCTTTTTTTCCCACAAAACACTTCGTAATTGAGTGTTTTGGGAAAAAAATCACCTCTCCTGGAAAGCTTCTTTCTGTTAATGGATTGATTTTTTTGTAGCCTTTAGTTCAAAGCCATTAGTGAGAATTATACATGCCTTCTTTCTCTGTCGTCATTATGTGTTTATTATCCCATGGGGTCCTCTCAGGCTTGGAAGAAGCATAGTCTTTGCATTCCCAGAGCTAACACAGGGCTTGGTGCTTTATAGGTGTTAAGTAATATTTTATTGAACTGAGTAACAGTGAAGACGCATACAAAGTCCAAGGTGTGAATTCACCCTCTTCTTACTGATTGTGGGCAGAAAAGAATAATTTAAAAATGTTTAGCCAATATATTCCAAATTGAGATTCCATGGAATAGTGTAGCAGGGGATTTTTATAGGTCTCCACATACTCAGGGAGAAAAAGTTAAATATTTGGGGGAACATTGCCCAGTCTTGGAGACGTGTAACGCACCAGTACACCTCTGATGCCTCTGAAGGCATGTTGCAGCGTAAGGAAAGGAACTATTTCATACACACCTCTCTCAGCTTCCAAAAAGAGGTCAGTTGTTTGCTTGATTTATTTTGAAAATTGCAAGACATTGCCTTGTGAAAGAGGAATGAACAGAGAGCTACAAGGTGAGAGTCAATAGAGATATAAGACCCTAAGACTACAAGGTAAGAAGACATAGTAATAAATATGATAAGACAATATGAAAAGCATTCTGAGCAGAATCACAGGTTCCACTTATCAATTAAATGTGTTACTCTTAAAAATGCAATAAGATTAATAGCTAAGGCACAACCAAGTATAGGCTAAGAAGCACAATGAACTCACTGAATTAATAAAAATTAACAGTACAAGGCACTCCTGCCCTGGCTGGTGTGGCTCAGTGGATTCAGTGCGGGCCTGCAAAGCGAAGGGTCACTGTTTTGATTCCCAGTCAGGACACAAGCCTGGGTTGCAGGCCACGTCCCCAGTAAGGGGCATGTGAGAGGCAACCACACATTGATGTTTCTTTCCCTCTGTCTCTCCCTCCCTTTCCCTCTCTCTAAAAATACATAAAAGCTTTTAAAAAAAAAAAGTGCAAGGCACTCCAAATTCAAGAACTGAGTTTCAATCTGCAATGGGTGCAATATGTAGTGAAACCAGTAGTAAAAGAAGTAGTAAAACAAGAAAATAAAATCAGTACTGTGACCAAAGGAAATCTTTAGGAACTCTAAGACTACAAAGTAAGAAGACAATGATAAATATGATAAGACAATATAAAAACATTCTGAGCAGAATCACAGGTTAAACTTATCAATTAAATGTGTTACTCTTAAAAATGAAGTAAGATTAATAGCTAAGGCACAACCAAGACATAATTTAAATACTTCTGGGAAAAAAATGAGTAAAAAGCTAGAAACTACGCATTAAATGACTTACCAAGTTATGTGAAAAACACACCAAAAAAGCACACCTAGATTTATACTGAGTTCTGTCATTTTTAACTCTTTATTTTAGAAATGTAAAAACATATACAAAAATAAAGAGAACAGTATAACGAGCCTTCATGCATCTATCACCCACTTCAGCTTGTGTTACTTTTTCTCTCATTGTATTCTCTCTTTTTTTCCTTTTGCAGGAAATTCCATACTTTGTGTTCTTCTGCCTATAAATACTCAGTATACAACTTTAAAAAATAAGAGCATTTTTCATAACCACCATAATATTAGCACACATAACAATGTTAACAGTAATCTTAATTTTCCTTAGACCAGGTAATAAAAATACAGGAAGACTTGACAACCAACCACCTGATTACAGTTAAAATATCTTACATTTGAAAAAAAACAAAAAAACAAAATAAACCAAAGAAGTGGAAAACACCTTGTATACACATCCTTAAGGTCCATGTTAGAGTATTGGAAAGAGCCATGAAAGCAAGGGTCCCTGAAACCCAAGCTTCTTTAGCTTCATGGTAAATTCACCTCCAGCTGGAACCTACATGTCACTGTATAGCATCCCATTAAGAAGAGGCAAGATTCTACAGTCTGTATGATTGCCTGACACAGCGAGAAGACTGGATTTTAGGCAGAAAACAGAAAATGTTTGCCTTGTTGCTACTTTTTCTTCAATATCTAGGATAGAACTTGATATCAAACGAATGAACAATGGCAGCAGAATCGCACTCATCCCCTGACTCAACAAGGATTTCCATGCTTCCAACGAATCAGAACTGCTAGGTCATAAGCAGGCGTATCAGGAGGAACAAGAGGCTTCTCAGCAGTAACCAGCACAGATCCAGCCCCAACCCACCCTAAGAAAAGCGGGTCTGCTCTAACATTCTTCACAGCGTCGGACCCGGAGACCTTAGTCATGTACCAGAAAGACTGGATCCAAATAATGAATCAAACTGAATATCTGACTTGACAAGACAAGATGAAAGTTTAGATTCTAATCATCTTGATTGAAAGGAAATAAATATTATTTTTCTTGCAAAACTGGGGATTCATACTAAAATTCATACCTGCTACATTTATACTGAGTGCTGAAATTCTATAGTATACCGGGCTTACAGGTTCAGGTTTTGGTCTCAGACAGACCTAATTTCAAATGTTGGCTCTTCTGATTATTAATGTATGTCCTAAAGAAGAATTCATAACAGCTATAATTATCAGTTCCTAGTCTGAAAAATATGACTGCTGCTTCTATCTTTATCACTGGCTTATTGCTATGAAGATTAAGTTAGTTCATAGTGAAGTTTGATATACATTAGCTAAGATTATATGTGTGTATGCGTGTATATACATATACATACACTAGCTAGTTCTCTCTCCAAAGCCATTACAAAATAACTCCATCTTAACAGTTGCCATCTTGAGACATCTAAACACTGCCAGTATTTGATATTTCTAATTCACTGAATTTTTGAGGATCCTATCATTTTTTATCATTTTTACAACTATACCCACTTAGGTCACTTTTATTGCAGACCAAATTTTCAAAGCCGTACCTCTTTCTGACTTTCTTCACCCAAAAATGTTGAGTATTTTGTCTTGCTGGTTTCTCTTTCTAATTGCTTTAGGAGATAAGGGGAGATCATTGTGAACAGATTTTCTGGAAATCAAAACTGGAGACTGGAGCTGGTCCACAGGGGTTTTCATGGTCACTATGCACTGCCGTGCTTCATCGTCCCGTGGTGCAATCTCCACATTGGCTCTGGCTCACCTTCCTCGTCTCAAATCAAGTTTCAAAAAGGATTAAACTGAAATAACCTCTTCAGAATTTTTTTCCCCCATCACATAGGTAGCTCGGCATTTCTCAATAGATTAGGCAAAAGTTCTAATGTATCTTCATAAAAGAGATGTCTTCAAGTTAACTCCACCCCGTAGGCCTTTTAACAATGCTGGAGTTGATCTGGTGAGACAGCTGGCTGAGCGTAGCAAAGCTATTTGTTAAGAAAATAATCAGATCCACTAAAGTACTTAATAGCAGGCAGTCAGTTCCTATGAACCATGTTCAAGTATTCATGAGAGTTCTCAAGAATTCAAAGTACCTTAAAATGTGCATATTTTCCAAACTAGCTTATTGCTCCTTGTAAGCCTCTTGCAATACACAAGAGTGCACTTAGGATCCTATCAGGCAGTTCAGAATCAGAGGTCCCACCCCAAACGTAAAATAGCAGTATTTGGATAAGTAGAGCCCATGATCCTGGTAATATTTTTACATATAAATTACGTTCTACTCTAAGCCACTGAGAATTTTTCAATATAATCATTCCGTGTTCTGTCGCTCACTTTTCTGCATGCATCTGGGATTTACCTGATGGGGTTTTTTTGTTTATTTTCTGCTTCCCCCTCCACCAAAAATTAAGCTCCATGAAAAAGACAAGAAATATGTTTGTTTTGTTGTTGCACTTTGCTTCACACCTAAGACAGTACTTTATACTTAGAGGGTGCATGATATACATCAAATGAGTGAACGAATGCAGGTCCTCTGACTTCTATATCCTGTGACTGAGGTTAGCTGTTCTAATAAATCACTAATAGAGATCATAACTACTTTGATAACAATAGCTATTCAAAAAAGTTGTTTTGCTAAAAATAAACCTGTGCTTAAAAAATAAACTGAAGAGTATTAAGATTTTTAAGAGTTCATTTGAGCATTTATCAACTTGAATCAGGCAGTGCCAAATCAGAATGTCTTGAGGCTCTCCATTTATGAATTCAGGAATCCCACATGTAGCTGAGTTATTGCAGACCAGAATTCAAACAGGTTTCTGCCTGGCTATAGGACTAACAAGTAGGGTTTAAATGTTGTTTACAATCACATTCAATTTTTTTCCAGTTAATATGATACAATCACATATAGAAAAATATCGAGGCAGCTTAAGGTTATCACTTTTCAGTAAAATGTGAAATGTTGCATCTCATGAAATACCAGGTTTCTGGGGCAGGAGGGGGACTGCGCTTTGAAGACAGTAGTATTTGACCTTTTCACTTACCTTGGTGCATTCAGTGGCTTTACCTACATGCTGCAATACACCTGAGTAAACATCATAAATTTTATTTGGTGAAGGAGAGAGCCCTAGTTATAAGTCATGATTATATCACTAATAGGAGTCAAGCATGGTGTTTCCTGGATGACTAGTAATTGGGATTATTAATCATTTGATTGAAGAATTCACCTCAGAGAAACTTGCAAACAGAGCTCATGCTAATTCTGTCATGAAGCTTTCAAGTCATTTTCTGTAATGGAAAAAAGTAAACTATTATTTATCATACTTCAAAGAAAATAACTTATCATATTCCAAGACGTCAGTAACAGTGAGACAGATTTTTGGTATATAATGCTATGATATTTTCAACCTAGTGATTTGTAACCACACATACTTCAAGTGTCCATGTTATGCCTAAGTGATTTTTAAGTGGATGCAAAATTGATTAAGAGTGTTTGAATTATCTTTGTAATGTTCCTGAAATTTCTGTGGCCATCCCAGCAGCCATGCTTCAGCCCATTCTAATATCCAAATTCAGCTCTCCATGGAACTCTTGACGGGCCTCTGTTTTGAAAACACTCCATATTTGAATAGTTCATATATAAAGTGGGAGAAAGCAAGAGTCTGCTTTAAAATTATATATAAAATATACAATATGTATTATTATAACATTTTTATAGATTTCTTATTCCATGTATATGTAATATATATAAAATGCTAAATACCAAATTCTATTTGGCCTAAATTATTACTGAAAGAACCCCCTAACTGGTTTCTAGTCACATTCCTCTCAACTTTATTAAGTGCATGGCTGCCAAAATTTGTTTTCAAAAATACAAATATGACGATGCCACAGTATCTACTCAAAACTCTTCAACAGTCCCCTTTTGACTCCAGGATAAAATTTAAGTTTCCAATGCGGCATGAACACTTCATTATGCATCCCGTGCCTCGTGCCAGCTGCCACTCTCATCACTCCCCACCTTCCGCTGCGTGCTCCGACAGTCTCAGACTACTCCCAGGTAGGAAACTGGAGGATGGTAAATATAAAATAATTGGCCCTGCTCATAATGCTGAGCAGCAGAACCAGGACAAAATCCCAGGCCTTGTGGATGTAAAACTATGGTATTTTCAACCTAGTAATTTGCAACAAAGCACGCTTCCAAGGCCCGGGAGTGAAGGATTCACAACTGGGGTGACAGTAACCCTAAATATGTTAGAAATAAGTCTACAGTGTTTTCAAAATTCACATGGCATCCCTGCCACCAAGTTTGAGCCCTCCCGGACACCTGTTCCAGCTGTCTAAGGAAAAGTTATGCCTCTATTTTGAAAATTTCTTATATGCATAGTACATATACATTTACGGAAGAAAAAGAATGTCAGTGAAAACAAATAGTCTCTTTAAACTCTTTATTTATGAATGCATTTAGGTCAAGAATCTCATATGCAGCTTAGTTATTTCATTCGAATTCAGACGACTTCCTGCCTAGTGGTAGGACTAAAAATTTTGGTCTAAAATGTTGTTTACATGAGGGACTGAGGTGAACTGAGGAAAATCTCAGAAGAGGGAAATCTCAGTGTCTCTAGGGAATTTCATCCTGAGGAAAGAGAAAGTTCAAACAGTGCTGGAGTTCTAGAAGACAGTTTGCCTCTGTTGCTGAACTCAGGATTCAACCTCAGAAGAGAAAGAAAAGAAGGATTTGGGGTTTCTTTCATGTTATTTATCCTAGCCCACTAGGGCACGAATAAAGCCGGAAACTCAGAGCAGAAGCTCCATCCGTAACTAAAAAATATATCTGCAGTGAGAAACCTCCTTTGCCAGCTGTGTTTCGGGGACATGAGTGCAGTGAACATGAGGTAGGACAATGAGGCTCTTCCATGCTTAAGAATCCCCAAGTCATCTTACAAAGAAAGTTTAAGAATTCAAGCACAAACAGGAAGTCAGCAAAATGTTAAATGCTGTTTTGATATATTTCCTCCAAAAATGAGCAAAAGAGTTTTTAACTGTCACTTAAATGGGATCATTACATTTAATGGGAAATACGCTTGTGAAAAATCGAATCTATGATGTACCAGTTAAATAGGTGTAAGAATAATGAGAAAAGATTTTTAATACTCTCCACCTTTGGTCTTTGATACTCAGATCTGATACTCAGATCTACAATCTTCCAACCTAATTACAAGACTGCACCCCTTTTATAATATATTGCTGTCATCAAATATACGTATTTGTATGCCAGGGTGTGGTTTTTGCTTTTTCTCAACCCACTGATAGAGATATTTGACAATTTATGTAAAAAAATGTTTAAAATCATAAATTGGTATAAAAAATAGAAAACAGCAAATTATAACTACAATATCCACTGCTGGCATTATATCCTAAGAACCCTGAAACACCCATCCAAAAGAACCTATGCACCCCAATGTTCATAGCAGCACAATTTACAATAGCCAAGTGCTGGAAGCAACCTAAGTGCCCATCAGCAAATGAGTGGATCAAGAAACTATGGTACATTTACTCAATGGAATTCTACACAGCAGAGAGAAAGAAGGAGCTTATACCCTTTGCAACAGCATGGATGGAACTGGAGAGCATTATGCTAAGCAAAATAAGCCAGGCGATGAGGGACAAATACCATACGATCTCACCTTTAACTGGAACATAACAAAAGAAAAAAGCAAGTAAAATATAACCAGCGACACTGAAATTAAGAACAAACTGACAGTAACCAGAGGGGAGGTGGGAGCGGTTAATGGGGGGAAAAGGGTGAAGGGTTTTCAGGAACAGCTATAAAGGATACACGGACAAAACCAAGGTAGGGTGGAACCAGGGGAGGTAGGTGGAGAAGGCTGGGTTTGGGGGGAGTTGTGGGAGGAAAAGGCAGACAACTGTACTTGAACAAGAATAAATTTTTAAAAATGAAAAAAAAAAAACCCATACAATATCCATTAAATCAGCAAATGAAGAATTAAAGACCATGGAAAAACTGACCTGTCAGGAGAAAAAAAAAATGCCAGTGAAAAAACATATAAAAACTGAGTCATGTGAACTAATGGGAGGACAAGGGAGTTGATGGAAGTTAAGGAGGCTTCTAAAGAAATGTTTACTTTAAAATCTAATATTTTATTTTAAAGCTATCATAACGTTTCTAGGCCTCCAAAGTTTTTTTGCTAAGAAGATGTGTAACAGGGTTACATCACACAACGGGGCTTTTTTCCCTGTTTACTTTTTCTCACTAGAACACTGAGTGCCATTTTCTCCGAGAGCACTCCAGAATGGAAGTAAAGATTAAAAACTCATTGGCTTAGCTACCAGGCTGTTTTCCCCTCACAGAAACTGTGTAAGGTTAGGCCTGACAGACAGCAGAGGGGAAGAAAAGTGGCATATTTCACAGGAGAAGAGAGATTCATTGAAAGAATGAGGGGGAGCATGAGTGGAAGTATGGAATAGAAACTTCTAGATAAAAGTCTTTAAGCAAGGTTCCCTAGAAACATAGGCTTCCACAAGATGTCACTAGGGATTTCTTGATAAGTTGTAACAAGAAAGAAATTACACACGGGTTTTGGAACTTTGTGTTCTGTACAAGACTAGCACTTAGAGTGATGGCCAGTCACCAAGCTGCTTCATTTGTGATTTCATCAGATGTGTTTAACCCTGAATGGCAGTGTACAGAAGGACTGTGTTCACTTAGTGGAGTTCATTCTCAGGTTTTGACACAAGATAAAGGAGGCCAGTGAAAATTGTTGAGCACGGTACCGCACAGAGCAGATCTCAGCTTCTTCCTCCTAAGATCAGCCTTCTTAGAAGCTCGATTGATTGGGTCCTTGAGGTATGGACATCAAGATGGAGCTAGAAGTGCAAGAAATTTATTGGAGAAAATGCCTATGAAAAAACAGAAATAGGCAGGGAAAGCCTTCAGACTGGAATTCTGATCCACCTGTGCTTGGGGAAGGAAGGAAAGGAAAACCAAGTAGAAAGATTTTGAGGTGACAGTGCATTTTAGTCAATGTATCAAGCCGCTGAACAGGCTGCTCTAGCACAAAGATATTCCATAAAGACATCTCTCCTTGGACATAAATTACCAGACCTTGTTACCTGGCCAGGCTCAGTCATTCAACACGGTCTTGGTTGAAGCACTGCAATTCAGCATCCTCACAGCTGACCAGCAGATTCTTACCTGAAAGGAAATCTGAGCAGCACAGCTCTGTGGATGCCACATTCTACCTCTTGTGCTGCATGAATCTACTGTTCCGTACATATTCAGGCTCCAAATCCTCCAGGTCCTGATTGACCTCTCTTTCTCTGGGAAAGCTTAGAGGAGGTAGATTAATGGGACAAAGTAGAGCAGCTGGCCTCCCTCTTTCAGTGTCCATTCTAAATGTCTGTTCTCTGCTTGCCTCAGTGACTTCACTGACAGTGTGACTCAAATTCACATTCCCAAAGAAACTATATCCTTCAAGGCCAGAGTTGCTGTGTTTGTTCACCCACAGTCACAATTAGGCAAGGGACTACTAAAAATCACCCAAGGGGTTTATTTGGGTTCTACAGGTATTCTTCCTGCCACAGCTGTTTAGATAATTTTCATATTTAATGCCCATTCCCATATGTGTACTCATATACCTCTTCACGCAACCTCCTCATTTTTTATCTTTCTGTCCTTTTTCTTTTAGACTCCTGACCAGCTGGCCAGGCCATTTGCCACAGCTCACAGTTTCTCTTGTATTCTCACCCTGGTCCACTTCTCCTTCCAGAGCGGATGACCAGGTACTCCACTTGACTCTGCTCTTTGGGAATAGTCTTCACAAATGTATGTCAAGGCCTCTTGTGAGTGTGGCTGTACTGCAGCCACTGCCCATTTGGGGCTTACACCCATAAGTCATGCAGACCTATCTGTAAGCCAAACTTGAGTTTTTCCCTCCTTCCTCTGTATGGTCATAGATGTACACCAAGGAGGGATAAACCATGTTGGGTGACATGGGGGCCCATGTAACTTACCAGTGTCCTGTCTCCCTACTTGGGCTTGAACACAGTTCCAGCTTCATCTTACAGTGGACTGCTTTTGGACCCAAACAACTTCATTGACCTGGTAGGTTTAATGGACTCTAACTCATAACATAGAGTTCTAGATGCATGGTCATTTGGTTCTATCTCTACAGGACAAATTACATGCCAGGAATTGTTTTTCAAAAGCTATATAATTATCTGTCTTAGAAAGTTTGTCCTTATTCAGGAACCCCAGGGGCCTGTGTTGTGATTCTCACATGGGGCCTTGCCAAAATCTGCACTATCTACCATGGACACTTAGGTTCTTCTGGATCAAATGACCCAAGTGGCAGCATTGCTTGCACTACAGCATAGACCTGACACAGAGTTCTTTCCAGCTCCAGCCCCACTCAAAGCTAGACATCTTTCATGATCACGTATATGTTGACCAAAGCATTATTCCTCAGTGTGTGATGCCTTGCCCCCAGAATTCAGGGGATCTACTGGGCATTGTGTTTCCTTTTTAGTGGTATAAAATGCAAGGGGCAGAAATGTGTCATCTAACTTTGAAGGGGATGTTCTGGCATAAATCAGACCCTGGATCTTTAAAAATGTATCCAAGTGGCAAGGACCTGGAATATTTGTAAATTTTATCTCCGCTCCCTCCTTCTGTAGCATATGTCTTGCCAAGGCCTCCAGCGTGCTAGCCACCTCTTGCTAACTTTGCCCGAACATGTTGGCATCAATACAATGAATTAGTGTAACGTTTTGTAGTATGTCCAGACAGCCCAGATTGCTCCTGACTATACTATGATAGAGATCAGGGAAGTTAATGTAGTTGTGGAACAACACCGCACATTTTGTTGTTCATTCTACATAAATGCAAACTATTTGTGATAGAATAATGTACTTGCCAAATAAGGGGCTGCATATCGTGTGCCTTGGGCCTTCATAATCTGCTCCAGCAAAGATACCACCACATCTGCTACCACAGCCACAATCAGGCCTGCTCCTTGAATGAACTTGGCAGTAGTATAATGTCTTTCTCCAGAATATTGTATTTTCTGCAGCGACAAGACTTCTGAATTTAATGGCAATATAATAATGACTACAAGCCCTGCATCCTTACGATTTTTAAGGATAGAACTAATACCTACCCTTCCCCCGAAATGCCATGTTTCCATTAGCTATAGTTTGTTGGCAGTGGGGAAGAGTTTTGGAGGTTTTCAATTGATCACTCTAATTCCACAGGACAACAATCTATGCTGGGGCTTAAATCGCCTACTAAGTGTGTCAGTTCCGATTATATATTCAAGGGTCTGGGAGATGACCATTTCCATCTCACAATGAATTAACTACCAATTGGCCTACCTGACATTATTGACCTGGTGGGCCTGCAGAATTGGGTATATAATGTAGAGTTCCGGGTACATGGTCACTCCATCTCCACAGGACCAGTAACACTGGGTGGACTCACAGAGCCAGTGGTCCTACTGCAAACCAATCTTTGGAAGGACTCCATTTATGACTTGGTCTCTGTAGGCATCCAACCTGATAAGGTCCATGATACTTGAGACTCCAGGTATCAGTGTTAACACAGGGCCTGCATCCAATAACCTTCAAAAGTACTCTATCCCTGAGACACAGTCACCTGAATAATTGAATATAAGCGTCTTTGAAGAAAGCATCAGTCTATACCTGCGTGGTGTTGCATGCTCTTTCTTCCTGGGATTCTGACTGCCTCTTCAATCAGAGGTGCAATGTCCAAACACTGACTCAGATTGAGAATCTTGGCAAAAGATTATAACTTCCAATTAAAGTGGTCCACCCAGTCTCTTGAATATGCATAGTTACCTTCTTTTATTTGTAAAAATTAAACCATACTCTTGCTGGCTGCTAATCTATATTATCAATAGCGATAATATATTCTATGAATTACCTCTAAGTATCCTTGGCTGCTCCTCTGAACTTGTCACTTATTAAAGAAATTGCAATCACCTCACTGGAGCTTTAGGACTTCATCATTTCCATTATTAGTAGTGAGCCAAGCTTGCAAACATCAACCAGGGATGATGGTGCCCATTTCTCCAGTGCATTCCTGAAGGCCTTGGTGAATGCTGTGTTTCTTGAAGTCTCCCACTAAATGTCCGAGGAATCTCCTGGCCTCATGTAATATATCTGTTCCAGCATGTCCATTTCCCTGAGCCTTTTAATCCTTTCTCACACTGTTGGCCACTCGTGCCTCCAATTGACTTCCTGGGAGACAATAGCTCTCTTGATATAATAAACAATCAGAAGGAATTTTTCATTATTAAACAGGGAAAATTTTATGTGCCATAACTTAACTGTCCTGTTGCTGTGCTGTTGTTATAAATATTACAAAACATCAGTTGTGTAAGAAGTGAATTGCATTAGGATTATAAAGTTTTTATTTTTGCAATGTCTCATCTAGTTATTTATCATAGCTCTTTGTTTTATATTTTATTAGTGTTTGTATTTTATAAGCAAGACTGGCGGTCCATTGTGGCAATTTTTCAAGACAAGATGTGAGATGAAAGAGGAAAATTCTATAATTAGGCCTATAAACAAATTCTATATGGTTAGTGATAAAGAATTATAATTTTCTTGGATATTTCACAGCACTAGTACAACAAGGGAGACAAAAAATGTTCTTTCGTAACAAGGAAAGCTATTTATCCATGGATTTAAAGGGGCGGGTAATCCATGTAATCTTGGGGCACTGCATGTTTTCTGTGGCAGGCAGGATAAAACGCTGCAGGGCCTCCAAAAACCTTGGAAAGACATTTAACTACAAACCATAACCATTTGACAAGGAAAGGTGCTGATTATTTTAAACATCTATTGGAATTTCAAAACAGAGTGAAACTTTTGTCAAGAAAAGGTCACTAAAATTCAGGAAAACTCTCAAAATCAAGTTACTAAGCAACAAAGCGCACTGCCTAGAAGAAAAGAACTTACACAGTTGGCGAGAAGCTAAAAATGCCAGCGTATAGTGAGTAGAATGACATTCCATAAGAGAAATTGAAAAGGTTTCACTCTCGAAAATATGTCAATACAGTGATAACATGTTTCATGATTTTGAATAGATCTTGTACAATGAACTGAAAAACAAGATCTTTTCTATCCAGGTTGATGAGTAAATGGATTTTACCAATAAATGTCATGCTATAGCATTTGTAAGATTTGTAAATGATAGAGGCATTCAAGAAAGATTTTACTGCTGCAATAAGTTGTCCAAAGCAGGGGTCAAGATATATTTCGTGTTTTGTTTTCTTACTTGGAAAAAAAAAATGTTCTCATGTTTTGGAGAAATTACACTGGCTTCTGTCCTGGGGATACCTCATCAACGATTAACTCCATAAGAGGATTTATCTCTCTAATTGTTAAAAAGAAAATCCTAACATTCTCTCAACACATTTATTTGGTTGTTTGTTTGTTTGTTTTTATAGAGAGGTGAAGATGAAATAAATTACATTCTGGCAGATGCTACAGAGGTGAGCAGCTTTATTAAGCAAAGACTAGTTTACTTGAAAATGTTTTAAAAACTGTAAAAATCTTGTAAAGAAGCATATAAATTTCCTCTAAATGCAGAAATTTGGTGGCCTTTCATAGACTTCTCAATATGGTGTTTGAACTAAAACATACGTTGTAAGAGTACTAGTAATTTAAAAAACTAGTAGATGGATTTTGCTGAGTGCTTTGAAGAATAATCCTACAGAAACCAGCCTACTTGAGAGGGATTTTCTTTTCACTTGAACTAGTTGAACACAATTGAAATATTCTTGGACTTAAAAAACAACATTTTTGAGGAAAACTTCATATTGCAAAAGAAAATCCTGCAAAACTTCCACTGCTACCCGGCCTTGAAAGTATAGGAATTTAATCGAGTTCTATTGAAACCACGTAAGAGAAGTTCAGAAAAGAAAAAAATAGAGCAGCGTTTTCTCCCTTTAGCACACATGTATGACTGTTCCTGATTCTTGTTCTGCCCTTCTGCTCAGCCTGAGAAGGTGACTTTGAGAGAAGAAAAGACCTTTGTGAGCTACAGGCTGACCCAATACTTAAGGTATTTACACACTTGCCTTAGACAAGTCCTAGGTTATCTGTGAATAAAGAGTACCCTACCATTCACTGACAGCAGTGGACACTGTGCTGAAGTTTTCACATCTTGGCATGTATAAGCAAGCTTTTGCATTTAGCAGTCATCAAGAATGAGGACAGAACTTACCTTTTTTTTCTGTTAAAAATGAAATTTGTGTGTGCTTATCTTGTGCTTCATCCAGATCTGAGAATTGGTGCAGTAAAAACAAAACACAGGTTTCACATAAAAGGTAAATAATTCTTTATTTCTAGTTTCAAAAATAGCACCTTAATGTACGTATGTAATGCTATATATAAATGTAGGTATATAATCCATTCCTCTATGCATTATCCTTGGCTGCTTTTGCTTTACCTCAGCAGAACTGAATAGCTGAAGCAGAAACCAAATGCCTTGAAAATCATGAAATATTTACCACGTGGCCCTTTATAGTAAGAGGTTATTAGCCCTTATTTAAGAGGAGTTTGGTATATTTACCTTATGAGTTTTTAAATAATCGAAAAGTAAAGAAGAAGGTAATCTACACTAAACGACCTGATTAGGTTTCCTCCCTTCTTGGAGAAGTTAGGCTGTGAAGTCATTTTTGGTTTAAATAGAGAAAAACCTGATTAGTGCCTTGTTTAATATAAATTTGTGCAAAGACTTTTAGGCCTTCTTGGATAAAATTTTTAAAATCAAGTAAGAAATTTAAGAAACAAAAGACCTGAACTTTTCTTTATCAACACTCCTGACTTGCATAGAATTTATTTTCTGTATGGGGAAGTGGAACTACGAAAATTAGGCTAATAATTTGTCCAAATTAAGAGAGCCATAGAAAATCTTTTCTACTCAAAAAAGCTTTGGCAATTATTGCAGAATTACTATATCTACTTACTGAGAATTCTAAAGTACTCTGAGCTATTGCTATAATAATTTTTACCAGGGGTTCCCTGAGCCCTCACAATTATTTCAATGGTTCATTTCGGGTAGGAAGGTTGGGAAAGGCTGCCCTATAGGTTGTGGAAGTGGAGTGAAGGGAAGGGAAGAACAATGTATCCATTAGCAGGATCCCCGCCTCCGGGCCCTGAGACCATCGTTGGTGGATAGGCTGCCTCTCAACTGTCCTGGAAATATATGAGCTTCTTTTTTTTTTTACAAGAGCAGATTGTGGACGCAGGAGATAGATATGTGAGGAGATGGAACCTTACAATCCAATCATAATAAATTTGACAGAAACTGTAGAGAATATCTCTAACAGTAGCACCTTATAAGAGGGATCTATCTGTCCCATTACGGGGTGGAGGTGGGAGGAAGGAGCGTTTTCCAGATCCGGAGAGGGAATGGCAGATTATGAAATATGAAAGAATAGAAGCCAAATGCTGATCCCTACCTCTTACCTCCCTGAGTGCACGGGTGGTATGAAACAGAGGCAGAGACATAGGCCTGAGAAGATGTAGAAAGTTAGAATGAAGCAACAGGGTTCCAGAACTTTCCCCTGCGATACTTTCTTCCTGGCCACAGGGTGGGTCATGTATGATTGAAAGCTGAACAGCATCATATTTTATTATTATTTTCTTAGCAGGAGAAACCAAAGATTCTGATTCTTCATTATGGCCAATACCAGCCAGGTCATTGTCTATTGAATACAAATTACAACTACATTTAAACATCCATTTGTGTCAAAACCACTCACTCACTGGAGACAATTCCTTTGCTTTCCTGACTAACTGTATCTTGAAGCATATTTGCTTACCCAGTTTTATTTGAGACTCTAAATAAGTTTCTTTGGGAAAAATTGGGAAAAACAGGAACCAAGAAGAAAGAGGGAGAGATGGTAAATTTGGAAGCAGATTTTTATTGATGCCAAGAAGAAGGGAAGCATGTAATTTGTAAAGTGCTCACAGAGCCCTAAAACATGATTAGTCAAACACATTAAAAACATTTTCAAACCTTTTCTTAATTGTAGCAGATGGTTGAGCAATAAATTTCTATTTCTAGCCACAGGATGTTCTGCAAATATATTTGTCTTGAGCTCAGGCTGGCCAAAACAGTATTTAATTGTTCAGAGAAGATTATGTTGGAACTCCTGAACTGCTAGAATTGCTCCCGCTAGCTAACTAGGTGGAACTATTACTATCGAAATTAAAACCCTTAGTATAGTAACATTTCAGACGTAAAGGAGCAAGGCTTCTATATTCTCATTTTACATGTAAGAAAACAAAAACATGAAGAAAAAAAACTACGATCTAGACAAGTTAAGTGATATTCCCCAAACCTCACAGCTATCCTATCGCTGATCTGAAACCCAATCTTAACATCTGGTTTTCAGTCAAGTGTTATTATACTCACCATTCCATGTGTGATCCCACAAGTAATAGTGAATTTCAGAGATTAAAAAATAATTTGCCCAAAGTCACACAGCTACTTCATATGAAATTTTGTAAACATCCAGATCTTCTCACTTCAGATTCTATAATTTCTGTACTGGACTCCCTCTGACAACTCATAGATTAATTCCCAGGACTCATTAGTTACTATAGAGGAGAGCACGGAACAGAGAAAAGAACATTGATTTTGGAATTAAATAGACCTAAATTCTAATCTTAATATTGTCACTTGATAGTTATCTTCCCCTTAGCAATATACAAATCTCACCAGTATCAGAATATCAGTTAATCATCCATAAAATAAGCCATTAACACCTATATCTTAAAGTTGATGTACATTTTAAATAATGCAATTGATCCTTGAACAATGCAGGAATGAGGAATGCTGACCCTCGTGCAGTCCATAATCTGAGTATAACTTCTGACTCCCTCAAACTTCAAGCTGTCCCTGAGTGCCCATGGAAGATGGGTTCCAGCTCCCCCGGCAGATACCAGAATTCACAGATGCTCAAGTTCCCCATATAAAATGGCCTAGAACCACACATACAGTTGGCCATCCTCATCTTCAGAATGAAAATAGTTCAGGTATTTATTGAAGAAAAACCTGGTACAAATGGACCCACACAGTTCAAACCCATGCTGTTCCAGGGTCAGCTGCACGTGTAAAACCTTGCAGAACATCTGGCACATAGCAAATAATAGATTCTCGTTGGGTATATTTTCCTCTCTGTCAACATCAAACGTTCAGATTATTTAGAATATATGTTATCAGAGTCTCATGAATTTGAAGTCGGGAGAAGAAATTCCTCTACCCTGTGCAAGCCACATCACCTATGTCCACAAATCTTCAGGCCAGTGGGGGAGACTTTGACTAGGAGGAGGAGGTAGTGTTAACAGGAAAGTGACAAGGATATATCCAAAATGTGTGCACCCTCCCACGCGTGAATCAAAACATCAAAAATCACACAGGCTTTGAATTCTAACGCCTTCTGTTTCACCCCTATCATTAGCTGTAGCTTATGATCTGACCTGGCCCTAGAATCTTTCAAACACCCAGAGCCTTCTAACAGAAACTCACTTCCTCTGTCACTCTCCTCCCAGTCATATATCTGGAAGAAATATGGCTGTCATCTTCCCGTCAAGTGTGAAGCCCTGTGGGGAGAGAAATCAGCAATGAGGAACCATGCAGGCTTAGGCGAAGCTGGCTCTTACAGTGGGTTCCCTGAGGTTGGGTGCCTTTCATCAGTCATGTCTATGCATCAAGAAGTCAAATGGCAGTTTCAAAATCCTGACCTGGTGCAGTTGACACTATTATTCCCATTTTGTGAATAACTAACCCGCTGACATTTACAGAGATTTATACCATGACCAAGTTCACAGGGCTTGGAAGTGACAGAATTGGTATTGGTAGGGTATACTTTCAAGGGACTCCAGAATGGGTCCTCAGAGCAAGGGTTACAGAGAGAGGTACCGGAACTAGAGTCAAATGACCCAGAAACAGAGGTGGCAGCCATTGCCTGCAACGGGGCTGCAACTTCTACTGGGCTGGTGGAGCAAGTTAATACACATGATGAATGCTGGTCCCTGTGAGACATTCAGAATGTAGCTCTTGCACAGGCTGCTTACTGTACCTGGAATGCTCCCATGTCTTCTTAAAGTGATCTGAGATACAAATAAAGATATTAATGAGACTAAAATATTTTATCCCAGTTAACATGCACAGAGATCATCTAGATATATCAGATGATGGTACAAAGACTTAGTGGCTTTAAACAACACGAATTTAAAAAAGATATGGGGAACAAGATCAGCAAAAAAAAAAAAAAAAAAAAACCATGAATTTATTATCTTCTATTTCTATAGGCCAGAAGCCAGACAGGGTTCCCACTGGGTTCAAATCAAAGTGTCTGCAGAGCTGAATCCCTTCCAGAGGCTCTCAGGAATAATCTGTTTACTTAACCTTTTCCAGTTTCCAGGGGCTTCCTGCGTTCACTGCCTGTGGTCCATTGCCCTATCTTCAAAGCACTGTGCTCTAATCTAACTTCCATTAACGCATCTCCTGTCTCAGACTTTGACTGTCTTGCTTCCCTGTTATAAGGACGCTTTTATTAATGGAACCTTTCTGAGTAATACAGGATAAACTCCCCATTTCAGTATTTTTAATTTGATCACATGTTCAAAGTTCCTTTTATCATGTAAGGTAACATATTCACTGGTGCTAGATATTAGGATGTAGACATCTTTGAGGGGCCATTATTCTATCTACCAAACAGGTCTTAATATTTTTTGTTGTTTATTTGCAGTTTTGAAAACATAGTGAAACCCCTTCCTCTGTTCGTATTTACCCATCATAGCATCTTTTCCCGAATATTCCATGCCGGAAACTTCAAAAGCATCAGTAACTCCCTCCTCTCATTCCTTCCCACATCCAATCAGGGGTGTCCAACCTGCAGCCCAGGATAGCTACGAACGCAGCTCAACACAAAATCATAAATTCACTTAAAACATTACAAGATTTTTTTTGTGATTTCGTGTCACAATATATTTAATGTGTGGCCCAAGACAACCCTTCTTCCAGTGTGGCCCAGAGACGCCAAATGTCGGACACCCCTGTGGCTAGAACTTCCCCCAAACTCCCCCTCTCTATCCCATTTTCATCCTTAAGTCAGGCTCTGTTTACCTTTTGCCTGGGTTATTTCAAAAGCAGCCAAATTCATCGTCATGCCAACAATGTCTCCCTGCTTCAGTCCACTCTGCAAAGTTCTTCCAGAGTTACAACTTAACACACAAGGTGTCAAACCTTTGTTTAAAACCTCCGATAGCCCCTCATCAGCGGACAGGAAGGAGTCCATACACCTCAGTTTTCAATAAAAATCTCCTCACAATCTCGTTGCATACATTTCCTCCTTCCCACACCTTTTTATATACCTTATGCCCCAGCCCCACAGAAACCTCACTATTTCCCAGGAAGGTATGTGAGTACTTGAGGATGCTTTGACTTCACTCACTGTGTTCCTGAATTCCCTTCATCTTTTTCTCTACCAGGTGAAATTTCAGACAGCCTTTTCATACACCCACCAAGATATCATCTGTCAATGTCACCTGTCAATTTCACTGAGAATTGTTTTCTGAAGATGCGGTACCCTACCAGATCACTAATTACCGTCTATGTCCACAAGTCCTAGTTCTTTTTATTACTGATTGCATCTATGACATTGTTTTATTATTACTTATTTATATCATTATATGTCACGTCCCAAACTATGAGCTCATTGAAAGCGGGGGCTGAGTCTCATTTTTATTTCTGACCCAGTGCTTAAATTTAGTTCTGGCTCATAGTAGGTGCTCAAAAAAATTGGGGGGGTTCTGAAGAAAACTGGGACTCATTCTGGTTACTTGCAGAATAATAGATTAGTGACACCTTGGAATCGATTTACTAATATTGATACACATTTTCATCTTGGGATAGACTGAGGTAATCAGAAAGAAAGAGAAAAACGTTTCCTTCATTTTTTTTTCTTTTTCTTTTTCTGCTGATGTTTGGAGAACTAAGCTGAAGAAATAGAAGACAATGCATGTCTGTTCTGATCCAGCCTAAGAACCAGATTTGACCAGATAGAAAGCACAGCAACAGATAGAAGCTAAAGAGATCACAAGAAGGAATCTTACAAACCTTTACGAGAGAAGTGCTAGTTCAAAGGTTTCCTAAGCATAATTTCACAGAGGTGTGTACACAGCAATTGTCTACCCTACCACACAGTCTGTTAGATGAGAGGGTGCAGGGTGATGACCCACAGGAGAATCTGCCCTGCCCAAGTAATAGGGGAGATTACAACACAACAAAATTTCACTCTCGCAGAAAGTCTCAGTGGTCATGGCAGGTGCGGAGGATCTTCACTCAAGTAGCTTTGGCCTTAGATCTCTGACAAACGTACCAGAGCAGAAAAACATAAAAGAACTTATTCAGAGATGATCTGAACTTCCTTTAGGAGTTTCCCAGAAAAACAATAATACTCTGAGAGTATTAGCAGAGCTCAGAGTCATGAGAAATAGAGTGTTTAAGTTCATCCAACGTCATACTTCCCCAAAGCTGGGGAGGCATGAGGTTATTCAGTTTAAATAAAAGATTTAATGAGTACATGAATAAAGCATTCAATAATGCATAATGGGATGGACGTCGGTGTTTTTTCTCATACCAAAAGGCAAGTTTTATATTCAGTACAGCTCTAGTCTTAAGAAATTATGGACTCATGTCATTGAATGTCTGTTTCAGACAGGGCTTAATAATTTTTAAAATTTAATTCAGTGGCTGATGCATATTCTTGGCTTAATTCCTGAGCCTATCATCCTCACCAAAAATCAACTGCAAGCCTTTTCTAGCACTAAATATCAATTTTTCACCCATGGAGCTGTAGTAACAATGTAACAGAACCACTCTGGGTTTTATGGCCCACTGCCAAAAAACCATGACTCCCAATGCCAGTCTTATGAAAAAGAAAGGAACTATTCAAAAGTTATACAGGTTTAGAATAATGGCAAAATTCTGCCATTAAATCTCACTCCCTTTAGAAAGAAAAAAACACCCATAATCACCCAGTCCTGCCCCGCCTTGCCAAACCAGGCTGGTCAGGAGTCCTGTCTCTCAGAAAAAGAAATAGAAGCCTGTGGCTTAGCTGGGCAGGTTCCCTTTTGTATTCCAGCTTCTTCCAGTGGCTGGTGCTTGGCTAGGCTCCTGCTCTTAATCTCAAAGCACATCCTCATGGCAGGCCAGTGGGGGTCCTTCTGCATCCTTTCACACCATGTGGCCAGCACCCCCTTCTCTGCTCCCAAGCCACATGGGTAAGCCCTAATAGCTGCCCCACACTTCAGTTTTAAATCCTGGGGTGGATCTTCCTTGTAACCCCATTTCTGACTCCTCCCACAAAGGGTTACCCCTGCCCTTCCCCATGTTTCCTGCCCTTCTTGGCTGCTATTGTTAATCTGGGCAAACCTGGCCCAGTGACATAGGAACCTCCATCAGGCTGCTCACTATTAGTGCAGCAAGTCCCTCCAGCTCCATCTCAGGTAGGGGTCCCACCCATCTCCTGGGCTCCGAGATTAGCAGGCACAACTACTTACCATGACTAAAACACTGGCCAAGTTCTTTAGATATGCAAAGTAACTCACTTCCCCGCCCTCTGGTCAGAGAAAAAACATCCCCATTTTGAGGGACCCTAATATTCCCTGTTACAACAAACTTTGAACATCAATTTATCCACCATATAGCATAAAGGAAACCTCGGTATGTAATGTGGTTTTTACTAGGGGATGAAAGAGGCAGTATCAAATAAAGCATGATGATCTATTTAGCCTTGCTGCTAACTGAGAGGAAAAGCAAAATAATATACAGAGTTAAAAAAATAAGTGGAACATTAATATAGTATATCTCTTCCTTTGTGGAACTGTCTATGAGATGCTAAGTTGAAATATTGTCTAACATTTTGCCAGTAGGGGAAAAAAAATAACAGCAGATGGGCCAAGCAGAAGGTGCAGCCAAATCGTTTTGTGTTCTTTTCAATGTAGTTTTTTCAGTTTCATTACAGATATGACTGTGATAGATAATCCTCCATCAGAATCCATGTATCAAATATTCTTATAATTATATTACACAAGTGTTTTTTTAGGGCTACTTTTACAAGTAGGATATTGTAAATCTTTTCTGGGCAGGGTGGGGGAGGGGTGGATGGAATTAGGAATCCAGGAGGAGTGCAAGAAGTAAAGATGGAGAAGTTTCTCCCAGGAAACTGCGTACTGTGGTGCCTCCGCCCTGCGTTTGATGTTAGCTGATTTTACCCAGGAAGCTGTGTATTAGTTCTCATGCACTAACTCTGATCCTGTTCAATTTGTCATCAGGAGCTAAGTGGTATAACAGCAAAGGCAACAGATGTTGGGGATGACAAGCCAAATTATTGGAAACTCAGCCAATAATTTCTCCTCAAAAGTAAATGGCTTGACTTTATAACCTCCTGCATTCATTTCTTTCATAAGCAGTCTATGGATTTTCATTGTTGAATTGGAATGCCATCTGTTTCCTGGATGCAGATAACCTTGGTTTTTGTCCCACATGATAAGTCCACCTGTCACAGTTCAACTAGCGTTCGCTTGTCATTATAAACCACTTTTTCCAACTGCAGCATTATCGGTCAGGACCACAGTTGGAAGTGTGATAACATCCCTGAGGACATTTGCATATTTTAGCAGACCCATCTCAAATCCAAAGCTTTGAGTCTGCATTGTCCAGGATGTTTTTAAAATGGATTTATAGTACTAGAAAAGTATGTTTATAAAAAGTCTTCCATAAACATTTATATTGAGATACACTAGCTTATTAGTAAAGGAAGCTAGTTTTATATAAATAATAATACCTTATACTGGATTACTGTTTGCAAAATTATATATTAACTCATTTGATTGTAATAGTCCTGTGATTATTATTCATAACTTACAGAGGAAGAAATGAAGACCTTGAGAGTTTAACTAATTTATTTATCAATTCTTACTGATAATTTTCTGAGTGTCAGACAGAGGTACCAAGGATCTATCTATGAGTAAAATGGACAAGGATTCTGCCATCAAGAGTCTTAAATCTCGTAGAGGAGACACGGCTTAAATGTGTTGTATCATTAACTTTGCCATATTCCACGAAGAAAATAAAAGGGTGTGATCAGAGATTACAAGGAGGGTTTAATTTAGACTGGACGATCAGGAAAGCCTTCTCCGAAGAAGGGATACTGAAGCTGATTGGGAGTTAATTGGGCAAAAAGTAAAGGAAAGAATGGGCTAGGCCGGGGGTGTTGGACTCACTTTCACCGGGGGACCACATCAGCCTCATGCTTGCCTTCAAAGGGCCGAATGTAATTCTAGGACTGTATAATTGTAACTGCTTAGCTAGGGACAAGGAGCTTGGTGCTGCCACCAGGTAGAAACTGGCGCTGGGCCAAATAAAACAAGGTGGAGAGCCAGATTCGGCCAGCGGGCCTTGTGTTTGCCACCTGTGGGCTAGGCATACCTTTAGGAAGTCTTTGGGTTGGAAAGAGGTTAAACCTTTCCAGGAGTAGATGGGAGACCAGTGAGCGGGTTTAAAAGGAAACCAAGGGAAAAGCGACCTGCGGCAAAACTAGGCAGGGAAACTGGGGGCCTGTGGGTTATATTAAAGATTTCCCTGACTGCCCAATGTTATGCAAATAGAAAATGGCCTCCCTGAGACTAGAAGTTGTCTCTTGATTTTTATTCTGCATCTGTCCACTTCTTCATGGTGCTTTCTTCATGAGAGAGAAAAATGAGGTGCTTTTGAGGGGATCGTACATGTGTGTAGGTGTAGATGTTGGTATGAAAGCAAAACAAAGAACAAAGCCACTCACTGCATTTTTATGTTGATTACCCAAAAAAATGTTCCTTGTCGTTTTATTCTGTTGGTTTTGTTTGGGGTGGTGAAGGACTTAGATTGGCCAGGTGATGGTGCATTGGCGAGTAAACTTGTTTCTTCAGCCAAATTAATCACATGTGATAGAGGGTCACGGCAAATCAACAGCTTTATGCCACTGTCCCTCCGAAGAACAGTTGCCACTGTGCTCTAATGGGGTGGTGACTGTAGTTAACAAGGCTGTATCATGTACTGGAAGGTTGCTAGAGGAGTAGATAGACCTTAAATGGTCTTACTACACACACACACACACACACACACACGCACACACACAAAGGGCAGTTATGTGAGGTGATGCAGGTGTTACCTAACCTATGGTGATAATTGTTACCAGGTTTCTTCCATCCCGGGGCGGGGTCTGCCCCAGTAAGGTCCAGGGCCTCAAGGGACCTCCAGGTTCTTGACTTATCCAGGAAAAAATTCAAGAACAAGTCGGAGTGAGAACTAAGCCAGTTTAATTCAGTTAGAAGTAAAGAAAGGAGAGGGTGCAGGCACACTGTGAAAGAAGCAAAAAGCACGGACCCAGTTGTATTCTGACAGCTGGTGTGAAATACTGAGTTGTGCTTAAAGCAAGAAATAACAGCAATTTTTAGGTCACATCCCATGTAGTTTTGCAAAATAAAATTTATGCAAATAGGCTCAATGCTATTGAAATTAGTTAAAATATTTTCTTCTTATTTTATGCACTTTAATATTTAACTTATTTCACACCAAATTTAGTAAAATACTATCACAAACAATCTTACACACCACAAATTTGATCAGTCTAAAACACGGGAGCCATCTACTAAAATGTAATCTCCATAAGCATATGTTGTCTGTCTGATTTCACCACCCTATTCCCAAACAAACCCTGCACACACATATACATGTATTTTATATATATATATATATTTTTTTTTTTTTAATTAATTACTGTGTCTCTGAGCCAGGAGTTAATGTCTTTGGGGACAAGTGACCTCCCCTGGAAGAAGAGAAGGCTGAGACGGGCTTCTGAGAGACTTTGTCGTCGCTCCTGGCAGTCACCGGCCAACCAGAGGGGAGTCGGCCTGACCGCGGCAGTTGCCTGTGAAAGACAGAGCGGAAAGGTGAGCGAACATAATCTTTGATGAAATCATGGAGCTTTTGTATCAGGCAGCCTCAAAGCTTGCTCTCCCACTCTGCTCTCTGTAATGGGAAGTTAAAAATAACAATGAAGGCAGTTCTGATTAAGCTGATTGAGGTAGATTTCTCTATTTGCAGTAGAAAACATTCATATATGTATCTTTTCTATTTTAACAGATTTGAAGCTGTGTTGCCTGTGTTGTACTATATTTTGAACTTGCTAATATAAATTTCAAAGACATGTTTTTTAGCACTTAAAGAGTGCAAAATTTTATGCGAGGCAAAGATGAAGAGGGTCAGGTGTTTTCCCTAGAGGAACATACAAACACAAAAGGGAACAATTTACATATACAAATATCAATCATCTAAAGCAGAGCATATGCGTATTATGAACATATATAAGATGTAATGCCTAATAATGCTTTGTATGCCCTACATTCTACTTCTCCTTTTCCATGTGTTAGTTATGGTTGTTTTATAATATTTAATAAATTAAATTTATTAAATAAGTCTATTTATTTAATAAATAAATTTGAGCCTGCAGCTAATTTGGAAGGAAAAGTATTTTATTTGCATTATGCATAAATATGTATAGTTGGACACTGAAAGCTGTGATACACAGTTCCTTTTTTTTCTTTTCCATGTATGCATTGTAAGTATCTTCATTAATAGCAATTCGCTAGTGGGTTGAATAATGTTCTCCAAAAATTCACATACACCCATAACCTCAGAACGTAACCTTATTCTGAAATAGTGTCTTTGCAGGTGTGATAAAGGTAAGGATTGAGATGAGGTCATACAGTGTCAGGATAGGCCCTAAATCCAATGGGAGCACCTTTTAACAGACAGAGACATACAAAGAGGAAAATGCAGAGGAGGTCTCTGCGGGCAGAGATTGGAGTTATGTGTCTATTAGCAAAGAACACCAGAAGCTGGAAAGGGTAAGAAAGAATTCTCCCCTCGAGCCTTCAGAGGGATGTGGACCTGCTGGCACTCTGATTTTGGACATCTGATCTCCGGAACTATAATACCATATGAAAGAATAAATTTCTTTAGTTTAACACACCAAGTTTGTAGTAGTTTGCTAGGCGAGCCCTAGAAAAATAATGCAACAACCATTCTTTTTTGTTGCATGTTACATTTTGATTTTAGCTGAGCTTTGGGATATGAGAGGCCTCTGTGTTCGCCTTAGACAAAGTGCCTCTGAAACGCTTGGCCTCTCACTGCTGAATAGAAACTACTAATGAGCAACGATGACCTGCAGAGGGTGTCACAGTGGCCATAAGCAAGGGCGTTGGCTGAAATGGCCAGCAAACAACAGGATGGACTAAGGGTGTGGATGAGCCTTTTCCAGGGCTGTCCCTTCCCCATCCTCAACAGTGTTTGAAAACAGGAATCCCAAAAGAGACGTGAACTCCTGCTCATCAAATCAAATCGGATTCAGACCATACTAGACTATTAAAAAGTTGCAGTCCCTGAAAACTAGGAAAGTTAAGGATATGTAAGTTACATAAGAGCATAGAGAAATATAATATGATTAAGTTGATTTAGAAGTGTAGTCACTACTTAACCCTCTAAATCAGAATGCATCTTATTAGATACCTTATATCTTACTGCCAAGTTTCCACACATAGTTTGGAAAAATTGGCTATATATTAGACCTCTAGTAAAATTTGAGTAAATAGTAAATATTTGATAAGCCACACTTTATGACCATAATTAAATTTTAAAAATAGTAACAGTTCTAAAAACCCAATCTCTTTAAAATAAAAATAAATAAATAATGAGAATGAAAAAGAATTGGAAAGAGGAATAAAAATTAGACTACTACAAAGCAAAAGATAAAGTACTCCTAAAGCCCTGATTTTAGAGTTAAAAAAGAAAGAGTTAAAATAAAATAAATATCTAAAAGTTAAAAGAGAAACAAATCAATGCTAAGAAAAATAGAATTCAGTTCTTTAAAAAACACTAGTGTTCATTAAAAATTTGAATGAAAAATAAACCATAGATCAAACACTCACGTTAGGACACACTTAAGAATCACTTCTGGCTTATCTAATCAAAAATGACAGCACAAAACAAGATGCGAGCACCTAAACTTAGGAAAGAGAACAATATAGAACTTCCGATCTCCAATAAAGCTTCTGTTCTGGGAGAGCCAGAGCAGCGGGCTTGGCTAACAGAATGGGTACGATGCCAGCAAGACAAACATCTTTGTCAGAGTTCAAGCCTCTTCAAGCCTTGGAGCATTGAGCATCCCTTCCTCTCTGGCCTGTCACTCCTGTGTAATTACAGCATGGCCTACTTCCCTCTGTCCTTTCTCTCTCAAAGTCATAGCATCAGAAGTTGGGAGGCCGGAAGAGAATGAAGTGGAAATGCGATTTAGGAGGGAGTTGTCGTTGGCTTTTTTCTTCCTATGGTTTGTTGAGAAAAATGTAGGCTAGTTAAGATAAGCTCAATTATTTTATTTGCTTAAGAGTAGTAAATATAACACAAATATAGCAGAAAAACAATTTTCTTAATTAACCGATACTGTGAGGTATGAACCAATGTTTTTATACACACACACTTCCTTTATCTCTGACTCTTCACAAGAATTTTTATTATATACTGGATATTTTGTCTGTTATGTTAGGAGACTCTGAGTCCTGCTTAAGTTTTTTTTTTTTTTTTATTTAGCATGCAGTTACCTTGTTTAAATTTAACATGCAAGTCCTTGCCTGCTTTTGTAGGCTGTGGTTCCGAGGACAATACAATTTTCAGAGCCTTTACATAGGATGTTGTTTGGCTCAGTTGATTTGGTGCCTCTGGGCTCCTACTGGTCCCTTCGGCACTGTCTGAGGTGAAAGAGTTTTCCCTGGTGCCCCTAGGTTTTCAGAAGAGAGTCTGAGACCCACAGAATACTCTTAAGGCAGCCACTGATATGACAGGATCCCCATTGTCTGTGTCCCATGGCTGCCAGCAGGAAATAGGAGTCTCAGCCCTAGGATGAAGAGACTTACTTGTGCCAGCCACTTGTGGCAAAAGCCCCTGGCCAGTGCCACTAGGCTGCTGGGCATCTCTGGGTAGGGGAAGGGAGTTTCAGGCCTGAGGGGGAAAGAGAGTGCTTCCCTTGGCCTTTTGTATTCAGCAAGGCCTCCAATGGATCCATCCTTGGCAGAGGCTGCCTGTTCTGGCTTCAAGGTTCCACAGCCTGGGTAGGGAAGGAGCCTAGCTGGGCTGAGGATCAGAAACACCCACTGTGGATTGCCTTCTTCAATTGGGTGGAATCCTAAGAGGCCCTGCTTCTCTTTTGTTCCTGCAGTCTTAGGTTCCTAACCAATTCTCCTTCTTTCCGCCTTCCAGAGTTCACTCCCAGTTGCCTCTTGCATCACTTCCTGGTTTATAGTTGTACTTAGTGGGAGGAGCAGGGAGAAATTATCTGGCCATTTAGGTTTTTTGGACTTAAATCTTCCACTTTCATCAGAGCAAAAAGCCAAAAAAGGTATCAAATTCTTAGCCTTTAATTTAAATAACAAAAATTACAAAGTAAGTAATGGTTAGATTATACCAGAGAGAAATATGGGAGAATGATTTTTGGCTATTATTTCTCACCTAAGAAGAAATTTTAAAAAATTCAAATCTCCCTGGGCTGTGGAAGATGAGTTGAAGAGCAGTCAAAGAGATAGGAACTAAAGGAAGTCTTTAAGACAGACCTAAACTCAGCTCCAGTTAACACCAAGAGGGGTGGCAGGAGACACACAAGATGTTTGGTGACCCAGTAATAGAGGAGAGCTATAAATCCCCTTCAAAAATAACAATAATTTTAATACAGCTGGCACCATGGAATGCCATAGCAGGAGTCCCCTATGCCATTGTAGGATATACAAAATAGAGCTGGTTGCCTGGGGTTTCAGGTACCTCGAGGGCCTGAAGCAGCCCCTCTAATTCCCTGAGACCCTAGGGAAGCCCCACATCTCCTGTAGGCCCCTGAGAGAAATGAGGAGTTAATTGCAGATAGAGAGCCATAGGCCATCTTTCCTATGGTAGACATTTCCCAGGTGCAGAGTATTCAACCTAACTGCAGACAAGGACAACTCAGCAAATACTCGATGAAGGGATGATAATGGCCAAAGACCAGTCAGGACCCTGCATTTCAGTGGATGTGAGTCTGTGGTCTGTACGAGCTTCTCCTGATGCCCAGATGGCATGTACCCACCTCTTCCCACACCCAACAGCCCCCTGCATTGAGGTGAAAGTACAGGAAGAAAGGAAAGGTCAGTTTGATGGAATAACACTGACATGACTAAAAATAAACAGGTTTTTAGTTACTGAGTTTTACCTAGACTTTCCCAAATTAAGTTTCTCTGCCATCAGGTTAAATAGTAGCTTCAAATAGAGATTAAATTTAATTAGACGCATGGCACTAATCCTTCTCTCTTTGATATC
Organism: Micronycteris hirsuta; assembly: GCA_004026765.1. Lineage (NCBI taxonomy): Eukaryota > Metazoa > Chordata > Mammalia > Chiroptera > Phyllostomidae > Micronycteris > Micronycteris hirsuta. Next base: position 14,214 of record PVJI01012423.1, on the reverse strand, counting down.
CAAAGTCTGTGGGTTTCCTAATTGGGTTACTATACAACAAAATGTAATCAGAGTAAAAATGAATTAGTTGTAATAAAATATATATACATAGATGGATCACTTTAATCTTATTTTCCATAAAAAATCCATACATAGGAAACTCATGGGTCTAGTTTTTATTTATTTCATTGAAAGATAATTTAAATTTGGCTGTAAATTTCATAAGATAAATGGGTGATCTAACTACTGATGAGAATTGGAGATGAATTTTGAAAATACAGCATCACTTGCATCATTTAGGATAAAAGTTAAGGATGAATATACTGTTTGTTGCAGCATTTTCCATTATTATTAACATAACTTCTGTTATATTGGTTTAAAAGGGCATCATTCAAACAAAACATAGATATATTTAAATATATGTTATCCTATGCAAATGTCATAAATCCAAGCTAAATTAAATCAACATGTAGAAATCCAGACTCTTTGTCACATTAAAAAAATTTAAATATTGGTATACACATTGTTTATTCAAAATGTATATAGGAATTTCATATCAGGAATTGCTTTTAATTCAAACTTTTTAGAACAAATATATTTTGTTTGTTATAGATAGCATTCCCCAGATATAAAATTGTGTACTCTATAGAAAGTAACTATGAGTCTACGTGTATCTTCTAACAACACATATTCTGTGTGATTTTACCTCTTTTTCAATGTGTGATGAGATGATATCCTATAAGCTATTCCTTGCACAGACTAACACCTTTATTCTATCCTTCACTTTCCAAGGTGATATAACTGCAAATAGGACTTTAAGAAATCTGTACACAGTAGATTTTCTACAATGAAAAATGGAAACACGCTGTGCATTTAAATATAAACGAATACTTGAGTAAATTAAGATATATTGGGAATTATTATCAGTTACTTAAAGTCAGAATTTCAAGAAATATTTAACAATGGAACAAAAAACACACAGGTTACATCAACCTAGCAAGGTTATGGACTGTTAAACATAGAATATGCTCTGTAAAGCCATGAACTGCTACTTTTCCGTGTGAGAATATTCCTTTCCTGGGTCAAGTATATTTGTTCTTCATCTATACATACAAGCCACCTCTTCACTGATTATCAGTCAAAATGAAATCATTCTTCTTTGTGCTTCATCTATGCCCTGAACTTACATTTTATTACGCTTGTGGCACTGTCCTCTTTCGAATCTTGCTGTGTCCGACTTCTCTTTGCATCATCAACCACTGAGACTATCCCACGTTAGCTGCTCAGTCCTCATTTGTCGAATGTACAAAAAAGAGACCAGAGCTCTGATTTTAGATGAGGTACTCAAAACAAGTTTCTTGGTTAATTAAAGGGCTTACACCTTAAATAGGCAATCTTGAGGTTGATAAACATAACAAATTAGAAAGAGCTAAAGAAAAATGAAAACTGACACTGATTTCAGAAGTTGCACACATATTTATTGAAAACCATAAAATAGGAGCTCTGAACATGTGTTTGAAAGAGGATCTCTTTCCTTCATGGATTTCGTCAGGTCCATTGATCACTTAAAGAGCCATCACACCAGCAATTTATTTAAAAACTAGACTGCCCTTATCAGCAACTTGTTTGATTAGCATTAAAGTCACGAGACTGCATTTCACTTAAATTCTTCTTCTTTTGTTAATTTCCTGGAGGGGAGGAAATTAGCCAAAATGAAGAAAAAATGGTGTAAAGAGACGAAGTATTGACCAATCATTAAACTACAAATGGCATTTTTTCCCCTGTTATTTATCAGGGACTCAAACTGGACTTTCATTAGTATTTCACCTCAAAGCTCTAATTGTAAATCTATATCCTGACTAATATGATAAATATAATGTGGGACTTAGTTCTGTTTCTCAATTTGTAGTACTTTTAGGTATTTTAGACTCTATTTGTGGTCATTGCTAATTTAAATTTCTGCTAATAATGGAAATCCATCATGCTTACAACATCTTGGTTGCGTCTTTTAATATTTGTCATGAGTCTGACTAAAGAACTTTCTGAATTTCTTATACTAGGCAGAACTGAGGTATTCCGGAGACTGGGTTTATAGAACTGGCAAAGCAATAAGGGTTAACATCCTCCCCTTCCTCACACCCAAGTCCCCATCATGCAAATAAATATTCTGGTCAATTATAACTAACCAGCAGTGTGAACTAGGGCATCCAGTAGAAATTTGAAGTAGAAGAACCAATAACCTGGGCATTTAGATGTAGAATTTATTTTGTTTCACTTCATGCCTTTCTACTTCTGCTGAGTAATATTTTTAAATTACCTATGAAGAATGAGATACAACAATATCTATATTTGAACACAAGTCTAGCCTCTGGACAGATGTTCTACTTCAACCTCATTGAATATTTTGAATTTTGGACATATCAGCCCTGAATTGCATTGAACCAGGTTCCTGCTGCCTCCTTAAAAGTAATAGAATCATAGACCAGAACTTTGGCCAGCATCCACCCCAGTAGTTCTCAGCAGAACTAGTACCACCTTTAGGAACATTTTAGGAATTTGTGGGCACATTTTTTAAAGAATTTATTTATTTATTTTTAGAGAGAGGAGAAGGGAAGGAGAAAGAGAGGGAGAAAAACATCAATGTGACAAAGAAACATTGATGGGTTGCCTCTCATACATGCCTCAACCGGGGACCGACCCTGCATCCCAAGCATGTGCCCTGACTGGAATCAAACCAGCGACCTTTTGCTTAGCAGAATGATGTCCCAACAACTGAGCTATGCTAGTCAGGGCTGTGGGTGAGTTTCTGATTGTTGCAGTTACTGGGGATCTAACTGGTATTTAGAGAGTGGGAGTCAGAGATTCCAGATGTCCTATAATGTGTAGTACAGCTGCCCCAAATGAAAATGTATCTCACATCCTGACCTGTGAGTATCCCTCAAATGTCAGTGGTTCTCAGACTTTAACTTACCTCAGGACCACCTAGAGAGCTTATAATAACATAAGAGTGCTAGACCCATCTCCAATTTTCAATGCAGGGGGAGTAGGTTGGGGCCAGAGAGTCTGCATTTTCCATCAGTTCCCAGGTGATGCCGATGCTGCTGGCCCATGGACCACACTTTGAGAACTCTAGCTGTAGATCATAGGTAGTTGTGTACATGGGCAATACGTTTATAGTTAGTCAGAAAACCAGGTCTATTTTGTGTGTAAAAAGCTATTTTTACACTGAATATGCACTGAATATTCTGGTACCGCAATTGCCATATAACTTAAGAGAGACTTGAACTATGTTGTGTTCAGATTTTAACAAGTGTTGTGTAATATTTCAGAAAATCATATCACCAAAAATTATTCATTACCAGAGCTGATGCCAGCACCAATACCACACACCTCTATCTGCCTACATTTATAGCTTTTACATGTAAATATGGAACAGAAGAGGTTGAAACGTTTTTAAAAAAACAGAACCAAATATTATTAAATTAATAGAAATATGAAAATCAGAGACATCTCTGTATTTCATTAAAGTAAGTTATTTCAAACTTACCATTGCCATACTATTAGAGCACAGATGTAAAATTTACATACAGAAAAAATTCATTTTATAGATACCGTTTGGTTTTCAATCTTATTCTGATCTTGTTCTCAGAGATCTGCCCACAGCTTCTCCACATCCTCTTCATTCCTGTTTGCTTTTCTAACCCATTCTCTATGCCCTGTCACCTGTCAAAGAAAACAGCTCCTAAGGACCGTTTAAGTGTTAGAGACCTGTAGAAGGATTCAAGATAGGGTATACTTTTTTCTATCACTACCCTCTCCCATGTCATAAAATAAAGAATTATTTTGATACTACATTGAAATATAGGGCCCACTTCATTTGCAGTTATAGTATAGTCCCTCATTGTATCTGCTTCACCATCTCTGATTTCTTTTGATGTGTTAACCTGTCTTTAGTTAAGGTTAACACATCTCTCTTTTTCCTACTATATACAGGTAAGTCTGACCTTTTTATATCAGCTCTAACACTATTTTCTTATTTTTAATGTAAACCCTTATATCTCTTCTTTTATTTCCTATACTACTTCCTAAGAATGTCTTCTGATCACCTGGTATCTAATAAATCCCAGCATTCATTGTAAGAAAGTAGAATTTTCTGACTTCTTCAGTATTTTCTTCTGTCAAGTCACACCTGGATGTTTACCTATTTAAATATATATATTTGGATATTTTAGAAATTACTTTCTTCTTAATTAGAATAGTATACCTATTTTGCTGGGAATTGTATTTGTAGTAGGTTATATTACACATAAATTTCACTTCAGGACAATAAAGTATTTGAATTATTTGTTATAAAGGGGATGTTGGCCCTGATAAAGCTGAGAACCACTGATATAGTTCAATCTGTTCAGTTATTTTTTGTGGAAATAGAGACTCACTGTGAAAAACTTAATATATTTATCTGATAACCCACCATTATTTAAAGAAACCAACTCTTCCAAGATCTGAGTTTACCAATTTCAAATTCAATAATCATACAACTGGAATAAAAATAATGCAGTTGTTTTCCTCCTTTTCCTCTTCACAATGTAAAAAGCATGGACCTGAGCACAGAGATTTATGACATTTCTGGTCATGGATTATAACAGCAACTGAATGTTCTTCATGGCTTCAGATAAAATTTTTCTGTAGAAAATTTCATTTATAAATTTTCAGCAACTAAAATCCATAAATCCACAGATTCTTATTTGAGTAGAATAAATTGTATTATAGATGATCCCTGTTTTATTATAGCATAAATTTGCTCTGCCTTGAGATGCCAAGAATTTGGTTCAGGCAGCATTTTGAAAGGGAGACATTTCCAGGGAAAAGGCACAGAAATGGAGGCAATCATCTTCAATGGATAGAAAAAAATGGTGAACTCAGGATGGCTGAGAACTTAGTCAATGCTGAACCAGGGTAAGCACACGAAGTACCAGAGTATTAGATAGCAGCCTTCAAAGGTGCAATACTTCCAGTCCAGGAAGAGTCTGGCTGCTCTGAAAGCTTGGCTCAGCATTTATTAAGCACTCCCACTGCACACATCATAGGTTGCTGAGTGCTGGTCAAAAGCTTACTACCACAGGATACAATCATTGAATATGTCTTTGTATGTGACCTAAAGAAATGAATCGCTTTCAGCAGCTTATGTACTTTCAACTTATTACCTTAGCCTTCCACAGAATCAATGCCACTGCATTGGTATTATTGCTGCTATTGTTGTTGTTGTTGTTATTATTTTATGGTTATAGTTTTTATGTTTCTTCTATGTTGCTCTGGGAAGACTCAGGGGATGTCAGTGGCTGAGTTGTGTGGCATTGGGATAGGGGCCATCCCCCCGCCCTTTCCTGTGAAACTGGCACTTCCCCTCAGGGGATATCTACTAGCTCTACCCTCTGGGCCCTGAATGCCCCAAGTGCCTGACTCCTAGTGGCTCCACCCAGCCATGGCAGGGGCAAAATCTAAGACAGACAGAGTTGTGTGGCTCTGGGGCAAGGACTCCCCCCCCCCACTTTCCCCAAGCCTGACTGGCACCCCTCCTTCATTTGAGTTCCACTGGCCCCATCCTCCTGACTCCATGTGCCCTGCCCTCCCACCTCCCAGAAGCCCCAACCTGCTGAGCTCTGTCTCCTCCAGGCAGAATATGAGACAGATAAAGTTGTGTGACTCTAGAACAGGGGTCATTTTTCCCTCACACACTCAACTAGAGCAGAGCCCTGCCTTCACAAGGCCAAATCCTGGTTTGTTTGGGCCTGATGAACTCTGCTGGCCTCACCCGGATGACTTGCTGAGACCGTACCCCAACACAAACATGTGCGAGCACCCAGTGGATGGGAGCTGGACTTAGTGTACCTGGGGACATTTGCTGAGTGGCCTCAGACCCAGAAGTGACAGCAAGTTAGAACATGCATCAGACTGGTGAATACCACTCACCTCTACCTGGTGACTCGCTAAGAAAGTACCTCACGTAACTTCAGTACCACCAGAGACTCTTTCAGTGACAGAGCCTAATGGCAGCCAGGATGTAGAGGTAGGCAGAAGGAGTTCTCAGGGTGCCTTGGGACTTTTCCTGACCTTCCCTCAGTCCCAGTGCTGGTAAAGCCAGTCTTGATGCATGGCTTAGTCCTCCCCATGTACAATCAGGCCTAGCAGATGCAGCCACAAACTGCAGATAGCTTGTTGGTCCAAACAGGTTGTCCAGGGCCAGTCACAGTCAGTGTCTGACATTGGACTGCACCAGAATCCTACCTAAAAGGCCGATAACCAACATAACCAGTGGCTAACTTCAGACATCAGAGTAGGATCCAATGAGATTCACAAGCAGCATATACAAAGGGAGATCTTGGCAGGCACCAAAATCTACTGAGGTGAATACCGCTTTGTGTGGTCAGCACCTGCACAGCACCTCGCATGATGTGGTCATGCTTGTACCTAACAGTCACTCAGCCTGAGGGTCGATCCCGTGCATCAATGGGGAAGTAGTAGTCAAGACTCAATTACAGCTGATTTCTCAACAGAAACATTTCAGGGCAGAAAGGATTAGCACAGAATAATCAAAGTGTTGTAAAGCAAGGACCCTCAACCAAAACTATGTAAGCCCTCCCTCAAAAAAAATGACTAATTTACCCACCAAAGCTATTATTCAAAATTGAAGGAGAAATAAAGAGCTTCTCAGATAAGAAAAAGGAGTGTGTTACCACCAAACCAGTATTACAAAAATGTTAAAGGGCCTGCTTTAAGAAGGAGGAGAAGGGGTGGGGGGAATACAAAGGATCATAGTGAAAAGAATAAAGTGGCAAGACATACATACCTACCAATAATCACTTGAAATGTAAGTGGTTTAAATGCTCCAAAAAAGAGATATAGGGTAGCAGAGTAGATAAGAAAACAAGACCCATATATGTGCTGTCTACAAGAGACCCACCTCGGAGCAAAATATACACATAGACTAAAAGTAAAGGGAAGAAAAAAGATACAGAGGAAATAAAAATAAAGGCCGGTAGCAATATTTATAATAGACTAAAAGACTTTAAAACAAAAACTATAATAAGAGACAATGAAGGACATTATATAATAATGGAAGGATTAATCCAGAGGATATAACCCTTGTAAACAGTTATGCATCCAACATAGGAGCACCTATATATGTAGAGTAACTCTGGATGGACATAGAGGGAGAGACAGGAAAGGTGGACAAAAAAGAAACAGAAAAGAGACTGTCGCCGCACTCCCAGTGAGAGAGGTTGATGGCTGGAGCTATGGTACCTGCGTTTTATAGATAGACTTGACATATCATGGGACAGAATGGATAAGAGAGTATGTCTAAAAATGATTCTCAGGTTTTGGGCATTAACATCTCAGTGGATTTCATTATTTAACTTGATGGAAATATTCGGGGAGTTGTGGGAATAAAGTAGGAACGGTGAAAATAGGTTTTATTTGGGGCATATTTATACTGACATGCCTATAAAGACATCTAAGAGGAGATGCTAGATAATTCATTTGATAAATAAACCTGAGGTTTAGATATAAAGAAAGGATATATATTCTGAAGTCAACAGCTTGTACTTTTTAAAAACCATAGCAATGAATGCTGTCACCTAGGGATAGAATATAGAAAAAGAAGAAAATTTAGAACAGAGTCCCATACTTCTCTGTCTTTTCCTTCTACTTCTTTTCTAGGAGGAAGCCAAAGGGGAAAAATGCAACAAAAGTTGTGCCTCATCACATCCTGGGACTGTGATTAAGTGGGTGATAATTCCTCATCACCCAGCTGTCAGTTCTGCAATTTATATTAATTGAGTCAATGGCAGTTTTGCTTGGTAACTGTGTTGTGATCTTATAATAACCATCTCTTATGGGGGATTTTAGTTAGTTTTAGTTTCGGTTTTGTTGTGTTTCTATTTTTGCTTTTTTTGCACTCTATTTCCTACTCATTTGAGCAGGAAAATACCAAGAACCCATAATTCTAGTTTTTTCATTATTGCCACTCTTGTCTTTGAACAAAATAAACAAAAACCGTGGAGTCAGAAATGGCAACAGGGGAAAGGAGTCACAATAATACAAAGGAAATCCAAAGAAAATAGATTTTTATAATGTTTTCAGTATTCACATAATATGTTCTCCTATGGTTTTGGTACAGCAGGTATTTGGAACAGAGGAATCTGACATGTCCCAATATCCAAGATATCATGTAGACACTGGAGACAGGGGGAAATAAGGATAAACCTCCAATGTGCTTTCAACACCCTTGATAAATCTTCAACACGCTCTATTTCATGGTGTTGTATTTTACCTAACTCACAGAACAGCGTACACTTTTTCATTTATTGATATTAGAGAGAGAGGAAGGGAGATTAAGACAGAAACATCCATTTGTCATTCCACTTATTTATGCATTCACTGGTTGTTTCTTGCCTGTGCCCTGACCAGGGATCGAACCCACAACCTTAGCGTATGGGGATGATGCTCTAACCCACTGAGCTAACTGGCCAGGGCAGAACAGCATACACTTGAAAATCTTTTTTATTTAACAGGTACAGAATTAAGGCAATTTTGTCCTGCAACACACATAAACAAGGAAAGAATTAGTAGAAAATTTTGTATAATAATTAAGTTTAAGGGTTAAATGATTAGGTGAAAATATATATATAAAATTAGAATATAGCTATATATACATACACACATATATAGATAGATGTATATATATGCAGAGCTGGAGTCATTTGATAGAACAAAACCCTATTTTTATACAATTAAACAAATTTTTCAGTTATAGCCAGAGTCATTACAAACTAAAATTCATAACATTTTAAAATAAGCCCAGAAGAATGCAGTACACAGTACTTTTCATCTTTACTAATGATATCAGAAGAGTTTCATTCACATCTTCAAAAATTATTAAATGAGGCTTTGCACCAAACTACCTACTGAGGAGAAAAAAGCAAAGAACAAATCTCAGAAAACTGAGAGAGCACACAATCCCATTCTGTAAACAGGTCCCTGTGCGACAAAGTTTGGTGCATCACCTGGCCGCGTGGTTAGTCTTTTTGCAGAGATGAAAATAGGAATCCGGGCTAGTTGGAGGGTAATGTCGAAATGTTCAGTAGGGATGGGTGTTAAGTACCCTGGTTTATTACATTCTGTTGATTGCGTTTTGAATACTTTAAAATGGCAATTTAATGTCGCTGAAATTATAAGGAGTACATTTTCTGCCAGCTACTTTTTAGCCAAAACCTGTGAGATGTGACCAGAGACCAGAGGCAGAATCTTTATTACGTTATGGAAACAAGAAAGAATTTCTAAAAACAAAAGGGTAACTCCCAGCTGTGAAGAGTTTTATGTTTGTTTTTCACAGACTTTTCACTCCCCAGTCATGATTCACATTTAAGTTTCCCAACCCAGAACATACCCTTGAGCCAGAGACTTCTAAATTTAAACTTGAGAACTTCGATTTGTTGAAACTGTTTGAGGCATAGAGACTTTGTGTGACCTTCACCAGGGCAGGACAACATGGGTCAGTTATGAAGCACTGTCTCCCGGGAGGGTAGCAACCTTCAGTAGAATACCATGACCAAAGGAAAACTTCGTACGAAAAGGTGTTTTGTGTTTGTTAGAAAAAAATAAATATAGAATATTATATTCCCTGATTTTGAAAAGGAAGAACAGGAAACATAAAACCTGTATCTTTTAACCCTCATTGCTACGGGATGATTCAACAATAACAATAACAAAAATATGTGTGTTACTGTAATTGATATCCCAGACAAGGAGGGAAACAGACCAAAGGGCAAAGAGATGAGTTAAATCAGAGGGCAAAGGTGGAAAAGAGGAGAAAATCCAGCTGAGTGAAGTAGGGAGGAGAGAGGAGAATGAACCGCCTGCTTAAAAACACAAAAAAGAACATCTTTATCATTAGGATTAGGTTTTGATGAAAATAACAGACAAAGCCAAAATAACAGCGGTTTAAACAAAGTCGGTATTTCTTTTTCCCTCCCTGAAAAGCCTAAGCAGGCAGGACAGCTCTAGCTTCAGGCCCCACAGTGATCGGGGACCCTGGCTCGTGCAGCCACCCTAACACGGTGCCACAAGCACCAAGGCTCACAGTCCTCCACCACGCCAGTATTGTAACCATCCTTTGGGCATAAGGATTAAAGGAAAACGTGCCTGCTTCCGTTAGTCAAGTTTCCCCAAAGCTGTATGCTTTAGCTAGTAGCATAGCCAAGCCTAGGAGTCTTGGAAATGTAAACATTATCTCAAGTTTAAAGAGGAAGTTTCTGTTAGTAAAAAGGAAAGAGTGAATATTTCTATAGACAATTAATATACATTTTCACTAAAATCTATCATTTATTCATTTTTCTAAGATCACGAAAATAAGATTCTTTGAAGTTATAACTAATATTTCCCAATTCTTCTAAACATTCATATTTTTCTATTTCTATGTTTAATGATAAAAAAAAATTTTAGAAGTCAATAGGTATTTTCCCATGAAATTTTGAAAATTTTCTTCAGATGGAAAGGAGTTACTTGAGAGTTTAAAGTTCACTTTGAGGTTCTCATAGTATTCAGTCAATTCACTAGTCTGCTCTCATCCTTGGTATTTTCTTCTCCCAACAATTCTAACTTCTAGTTGGGATCTATCAGTGTAATTATCTAAGGCATCCAATTTCATGTAGTCTATCAAATAAAAAGAAATTATGAAATATAATATTAAGTATAATTAAGTTGTAATCCTTTGTAAGACACTGCATTTAAACAAATAATTAATGAGAAATGTCATTTGTCCTTGTTTAGACTTATGGAAATAAAGCTATTCCTTCTATTGGGAATGACTCTAAAATAAATTGCACTGAAGAAAAAATACACTGAGAATTACACTTATGTAGTACTTACTAATATTGAGAGGCATAATCAAATTCTGAAGAATAGAATGCCACAGAATTCCAAGGCCAGGCCATGAAAAGTTTCTGGCTTTCTCTTTCTTCCAGGAGATGAACCTTAAAAGCTCTGAGCTGCCAAGTTAGAGTCCAGCCAACCATGCCCCCATGATGAAGAGACTAATGAAGGGAGAAAACATAGAGAAAGAGCAAGATGCCCAAGAAGCCCCAGTTGCGGGATATGGCAGTGACATAGGGGCTTGACATAACCATCTCTTCTTCCAGAGCAGATAGTATCTAAGGTGGAACAGGATTGCAAAAACTTATTGAATCCATTGATTTGCTACATATTCCTGCTGACTCACATGATTAAAATATATTCAATAATGATCTGAGATCCATCTCTGGAAAGCTTGAAGTGTGAGGTAACAAAAAAAGTAAAGACTTAAAAGACATCTCAGTGTATTTATTTTACTTCAAAAAATTAAAATAGCAAAGTATTTCATTCAATGAGCAAAGACTTTTTTGAGGTGTGGTGACTTTTACTTACACAAAGACCTACTCTTGTTAGGAAGAGAAGGAAACACAACATATACAGGAGCTACAAATCCAATGGAAATTATAATGTATAATTTCAAAGCGCTTTCATAGATATGATTTTATTCAAACTTCACAGCAGTTCTCCATAGGGGAAAAGGAAGGTTTTAGTTCAAGTCTAGAGCTAAAGAAACTGAGGTTTAAGAAGGCTAAGAGTATCGGTGTTCAAACACCACTTTCTCTACAACCACCCGAAGTCAAGTCCTTCTTTTATGAGTGTTTATAGCAGTGTGCTCTTCTCCTTTGTAGGGTTATAACATTTATAATTGCATTTACTTGCGTGATTAAATATTAAGTTTTTCTTCCCCACAAGCTTGTACATTTCATTGGAGCATAGATTGTGTTTATATTTGCTCACCATTGTTATCTTCAGCACTTCCCACAGTCGGGTTTATTAGTAGTATTCAATAATATTTAATGAATCAATGGAACCATAGCCTTCAATATTGATTAAGTAACATCCATAAAGCACCAAATCACTGAAGTGAATCTGAACTTCCAAAATTTCCAGCTCTCCAAATGTCTTTTAAAAAATTTACCTGCGGTCTATTTATGGTTAAAAATCATGCAATCTCATAATATATTTAAGATGCTCTTCTGCTGAGTTATAATTCAGATTTTTAAACTCAGTAATGAGAAAAGAAATAAATAATCACTTTCAAATCATGAAAGTGCAAGTTTGTTTCTAAAAAGTCTTTATTTATTCATTCACTCAATTATTTATGATTTTTTCAAGAAATACTTTCTAGCACTTCTTATGCATTTAAAACCACATTAGGTGCTTTGAGGAATAGAAAATTAAATATAATATTTAGTCCCAGCCTTGGGAGTCTTAAAATCAATTCTAAGAGACTAGAAAATCTCATGTTGGTTTTTGAAATGGAAGGTGATAACAAAATGATTAAGTTCCAAAAGTATTGTGCAGGGGATTAATCCTATTAGGCATTTATTGAAGACTGAAGTTGTTACATGTACTTTCATGGAAAAGGCCACGGAATAACAGGACAGATCATGATGGGCTGATTGTGCGAAACTGGGGCAACTGAGTGCTTGGCAGTGCCACGAGGGGAGGGAATGAGGCGGCAGTGATGGGGAGGTAGGCAAAGGCCAGATCACGGAAGCCCTCACGTTCTCCTAATTCTGAAATCTATTGGAAACAATGACATAATTTATCTCCTAAGTCACACTGGAAATAATGCAGATGATAGAATGGGATGTGTTAGGGAGGCGATGTCTCTAGAAATCAAGGAGATAAGTTATGAGTATTTGAGATAATATAGATATGAGTCATCAGAATATAGAAGCTGTAATTCTTGGTTATTAAGTGAATACTGTTGGGGAGGGAGTTGAGTAAGATGTAGGGATATAGAATAAGTCCTGTGATTCCTGTTTCAGAGATTGAGAAGAAGGTGGTACAATTTTCTGAAAAAGGAAAAATAAAACTGTAGAGCATGCAAATTTATGGGAGAGGGTAAATCACTGAGCTTGAGAACATAGAGATCAAGGTAGCAGTAGAAGATGCAGTGGTAGATATCAATGTGACCATTGAAATAAAATACAGAAAATATAAATGGACCACACCAGAAGGATTGGTGCAAAGTGGAACAATAGTAGTGAAGATATAATTTGAAAGGCGCCAGCACATGCAAGTTATTTAATGGCAATTTTAGATTGAGTTACAGAAAAACAGAAAGATGAGAACAGAATCCTGGAGAATACCAAGAGTTATGATTTGAAGAGAATTAGAGGAGATTGAGAAGGATTTGCCCAGAAGTGTGAAAATTAACTGGTGAGACTAGTACCCCAAACCAAGACAGAAAAGAGTATGCGAAAAAAGAAATAGTTAAGAGAGTCGTATGCTGCTGAAAGTTCAAATAAAGTAAGGACTAAAACTAAAACATTGGATTTGACAATTAGGACATTATCAGTAACCACTGTGAGAGCAGTTTCAGTTGGTGACAGGCAGAAAGCAGTTTTCAGGAGGTCGAAGTGGACCTGGCAGGCGGGGAAACCAGCTCTTCAGTGGGAAGAGATTTTCAGAAAGTGTGGCTATAAAGAGAAGGTGAAATTCAGGCTGCATGACAAAGGGAGGGTCTTTATATTTCAACATGGAAGAATGAAGAGTGTATATTTGCAGGGAGGTACAACTGGTAGAAAGAAACCTATTGATTTAATGAGGTTCTTAAAGAATTAGGAAGACATGAGATCCAAATTACAGATAGAGATATCTGTTTCAAATAAAATGTTGTGAAATGAAGGAAAATTGTTAAAGGCAAAACTCAATGTCATACATTTGTAGGAGATGGCAGAAAAAAATTGCTGCCTGATCCTCTCAATATCAATAACGTTGAAGGTACAGCAGAAAGGATTTGGCAGTAAATGGCACAGAAAAGGAGAAACGGATTGGTACAAAAGAAACACAGAGCTGCGTGGGGTGGGAGGAATGAGGAGGTAGGGAAGATGAAGGTCTTTGATTTTTGGATGTCGGCAGAATTGATATTAAAAGTACTAAATGCTAACAGCATGGATCCTGTCGATCAGAGTGGAGAGCAGGCAACCTGGACTGTTAGAATTCGCTGCCCTGGCTGGAGTGGCTCAGTGGATTGAGCGCCGGCCTGCAAACAGAAAGGACCTCGGCTCAATTTCCAGTCAGGGCACTTGCCTGAACTTCAGGCCAGGTCCACAGTTGGGAGTGTGTGAGGGGCAACCAACTGATGTTTCTCTC